>MU869171.1:32311-53391 GCA_036418205.1 Ostertagia ostertagi
CTGGATTGAATGGTCACAACTATTACATTATACATTAGGACAGCGAAAGTTGAAACCACAACGTTTGCTGATTCCGTAAAACTACAGATAACCTTGGAATCTGAACAAATCCCGGAACCCTGGACCATAATTCTGGTGATCTCACTATAGATCTACACACAAGTTTCTCCTATTGATTAATTTTGGGCTCAGGGTAAATAGCGCGCTTCCCGCCATTTTTAAATTTAGCAGACTGCAACCAATGACATATGCACAGCAAACGAATATATTTCGCCGTACCACCATGCGACGATGAAAAACGATCGAAAGGAAAAAATTGAAACATGTGAACGACTTGTTTTCAACAACTATTTTTCTGAATCATAAAAAGCCCTTGAAGTGTCGCCCAGCATCGGACGGCATTCCTCTCCTCAGGCTAGGCGATATCCTCCCCATCAAGTTAAAAGAAAGCCACTAATTCGAAGGTATAACAGCTATAGAAGAAGAGATAACCAACAAGAGCTTGTTGCTGCTGGACTTGCTGCTGTTGAGAAAACCGTTGTTGGGTTTGTTGTTGGCTCAGGAGCTGCTGTTGCAAAACCTGAAAATCAGGCGTACAAAATTACAAGTGGAAACAGGTGAAGACGATAGAAAACAACAGTTTACCTGTTGTTGTTGCTGTTGCTGTTGAAAGACTGGTTGCATTTGTTGCGATTGCATCATGAACAGTTGTTGTTGTTGTTGAAATGGATCCATGGACAACATCTGAGACAAAAATTACATACAGAATTGTCGTTCAAGAAAACACCAAACTCTACCTGATTATTGCCATAGAACGAATTAAAACTGTTCATATACTGCTGTTGGGCAAGCAACATCTGAAACGCTCATCCAATTATTTAATTACATAAAACACGGTTCAAAATGCAGGTTAAGAAGATGTAATTTTGCTAAACTGTACCTGCTGATTGTATTGAGTCTGCCCTAACCCTTGTGCAGTCATTGGCTGGCCCTGGATCCCCATGTTAAGGTTTCCATTACCCTAAAACTTCCATAATATTCACACGACAACAAAAAAATTAATCTAAGGTATAACTCAAAAGAAAGTGGCAATTTAAATTTAAACAATGGAGAAAGAAACGGTGATAGAAACTTAAAGAAACGACTGACTTGAGGATTATGAGGATCCATCTGGTTGAAGCGCCGTTACAGCACTACTCCATGCAGAGCACGAAATGAGTCCAAAGTAGATTACAGATCGAATCCAAATGCAAAATAAGCAACGTCGATAAAAGATCTGAAATTGGGGCACCTTCATTCATATTAGCTGTTTCAAGACCCATTCGAGTAATTTGGCACCCAATCCGTGTGAAAAGATTACTACTGTACTTGTACTATAGAAAATAGAAGCAAGAAGCCTGATAACTATAATTTTAAACAAGGACCAAAGTCTCGACTAGTGTGCAGCGTCGCAAAACCTCGTGCACCGGTCGCGTGCGACATCGCTGCGATCGAAGCGACGTCGCGTGACAACTTGCGCGGCGGAACGTGAGCGCGACGCCGTTGTCCTCCGCGGCACAGCTGTTTGCTTGGTGTACCGCTGGGATTGATGTCGTCCCCACTTTCTCTCGGGTTCTCGGGTTTTTCTTGATAACACGTCTAGAAAAGTACAGAAGCGATAGATTGCTCGTTCTCAGCTTAATATGGCGGCACTGTGAGGCCTGGCTTTGGCGTTAGTTATGGGATCGCCTCATCAACCACGTTCCTGCCATTTTTGGGTGCGACCCCCACCACCACCATGAGACTCAGGAGCCTCCTCTAAACGACCACCCTTCTCGGACCACCCCCTCGCCCCACCAGCCAGAATGACTGCTTCCATCCTATAGTATTTGATTCTGAGACCAGTCGACACAGCCCTACTCCGCCACCTTTTCCTCCAAAAAAGGCGTCGAGGGGAGGGGTAGAAGTGCAATGAAACCGCAAATTTCCTCTCCTCCCACCTATCCTATGCGTGCCAACTACACCTACCAGAGCCCTCAAAAACCAATCTAGATTGCCACAAATGGACCCCCTCGTTGGAATAGGTTGACCCTGGACCGGAGGTCAGTACTATGCGGGTGAGTCTGGAAACACTGCCCACACATATTTTGCTCTTTACTGAAAGGACAATGCGATCAGGTCAATTGCTGGCCCATTCCCGATGTCTCGGCACCGGCAGAGGTCATTTTGAACACTCGAAAACGACAAGAATTTTCATGACAACGTAATGGTTGATTTTAAACCTGCTGACACACTCTAACTCCACACATCTACGAATGAGCCAAAATTTGAAGGCGGAATCTCGCCAAAATTGCCAAAATCCGTTAGGAAGATCCATTCTCCACCTCCACTACAACACGACGCCACAACTTCCGCCATCATAATGATGTTTGGAAATCATCAGAAACAGACATGAACCCCTTCCCGAATCACATTACACAAAAACGGTTGGTTGACCTGGTACAGGGTGGTTATTTTCACGCTTTAGATCTTAATTTCTATGATCTTGGCCTTACATAGGCTTTCATAATACTTATGCAGGCTTCGTAGCATGAACACCATACACACACCACCTGCGGCACACCGTACTCTTCCTTCCCACTCTGGTTGCAATAGTTCAGTAGCTGGAATTACTATATCTGGGAGGCTCTTCAGTAATATGAACCAGGGTGAAAATCGTGTCGAGGAAATGGCCGCCTCTTTACGACCCCCCCCTTAACAGGACTCCGATACGACCCCTTTTTATCCTCCGCACATCCTGTTTTGATGGAAGATGTTAGTTTCAGATGTAGAGAGGGAGGCAGTGCCGCTGCCACGCAAATGCTCCGCGCTGAACCCATTTCGCTTGATTCTCCTCCCATACTGCCAAGACATTTAGTTTTTGCCACATTGGCCGGGAAGTAGAACATTGAAGGAGGTACTGCCTACACACAGTTGAACAGTCTCGCGCTCCAGTATAGCGGCGCTAACTACCCGCGATCGCGTCGCGCGCTGTGCCTAGAGCGCGCTAGTTGGAAAAATCGTCAAATGTACCCCCTATTTAAAGGACTATAACTTTCTTCATTGATAACCATTTCAGAAAGTGAAGGCAGCTTTTGAATGCACAAGACTTCTAGTTTCTAAATTGTGCTGAGCGTTTTTCTAAGCACGCCTATCTCGAGAGTGGGAGACGTCGAGGAAGTTGTCGAGCAAAAAAAGTTTCCACTCTTCGGAAGAGAGCAGCTTTCTTCATTGGCAATGCTTTGAAAATCGAAAAGCGTTGTAAAGTAGAAGATTTACGCTTTTGATAGGTGCTCCAGTTGTTTCGAACGCTTTCTAGTTCGCGAGAAATCTGCGTCGAGGAAATGTCAAGGAAATTTTCGAAGCCACTCGAAAACTCTATTACTCCCTCGCCGTAGTAGGGAACTTCTTTGAACACCTTCAAAATGCTTCTGTACACGTCAGTTCGATGGAGTAAATTGAAAATGATGCACTTGGCGCAGATCCATTCCGTTCTTGTATGCGCCATGCAGTGACCCCACTCGGAGTCATTGGGAAGGTGTTTTGTCACACGACAACTTGCTTGTGCACATTGAGAGGTGTTTTTCTTCCAACTAATTAGAATACTCTTGTGGTCATGGTATAGTCTGATCATTCCTTTATTTACGTCGCTTCCTTTCCGACCCCATGTCGTCGTACTGATCATTACGGAGCAAATAAACAACCACTTTCCATTTAAATTTTATTCCAGACAGTTGTAAGATATTATTTGCATTACGCTAACTACAACACTTGTGAAATTAATGATGACAGCAAATAAGTGGCAGCAGCACCGTTGTGTCCGTTGATGAACCTTTTGATTACGACCCCCTCCCTCCAACTCTCATCGGAGCAAATACGACCCCTTGTCGAGGATTTCCTCGACCGTCATTCACTCTGATGTCAACAAGGAGACTATCGGAACAATGACAATTTTAAAGTAGTGAGAATCTGCGCACCTTAGCTTACGGTAGATTTTGGAGCTTACAAGCGGGGTCAACCGTCCATTGCTTCAAGTCCAAAGATGAACGATCCACCCTCTTTTGGGGGAGGGGAGGGGGGGGGAGCTCGATATCCCCCTTCACCGTCACCTTTGAGGGAAGGGGGAGCGGTCTTCTCAAACGATGCTGCCTCCTCACCCCCAGCCACAACTCTCACCATCATGGCGTTTTTACAGTATCTGATTTCAAGAACACTGCTCATAGCCCAAACCCGCCCACGTTTCCTCAATACGGCGACGTGGGTGGGGAATCAATATGTCTAAAGAAAGCGTCAAATCTCCTATTTCTATCTATAGTTAGTATTTCGATTTTCGATTCAACAAAATCGTCGAAAACCTGTCAAACACGAGCACTACCTCCCGTCACCAAAGTCTATGATATAAGCATCTAGTGGTTGAAGCTGCCCCAACTCATTGCGAAGGCCAAGGTTCTTTATAAAGGGTCTGAACAATACGGGCTGCAGGGCATGCTCTGCTATGTGGTACCGCCAGGGTCAAGCGTGCGTTGAGGAATCCTCGACATGTCACAGGGGGGGGGGGTCGTATTGGCCCGCTGGGGGAAGAGATCGGGCCCGATTGATGCAGTAGGATCATCGTCGGAGGACAAACATCAAGGATCGAATCGATGCCAGGGCCAGAGGATTTCCAATAACAATTGATTCCGCCCACACAAAATTTTCGTGATTCAGAGGTGTCCGCGTAGTAATTCTTAGTTACTTCAGTCTTTTTACTGTCAAAGAGGGACATACCGGCCTCGAGAGATCAGCTGTAGATCAGCTGGTCTGAGCGGTATATCGACAGGGAGGTGGTAGGGGTTGATCGCGGGGGGTCATGAGAGGCCACCTTTGCCAGAGGGAAACGAGTCGCGCGGGAAGGTCCCAATAAAAGGGGTCCGTGTTCCTTGCAGTATTCTAGTTCTAGTTCCAGTTCCAGAGCTCCGGTGTTCCCTCCCGAGCTCTGATGTCCTAAGTCCAGCGGTCCAGCGTTCCAGCCTTCCAGCTACAACGTGGCTTCGTGGCATTTTGGGAGGGAGCACTAGTGGCCCATGAGAGGAGGGGGGCATGAGCTCCGTATAGATCGCCTTGGTGGCTTGCTTAAGAGGGGTTTAGTGGCCGTATAGAGGGAGCCTAAGTGGCTCTCCGGTGATCGCCTTAGTGGCATAGTAAAGAGAGCCTTAGTGGCTTAGTAGAGGAAGCCTGTATGAATGAATCTTTGAGATCAGGTCGCGCCCTGCACCCGCGTCGTGGACCTACATTCTCTGCGACTCCCGTGTTCATTCAACCCAATCCGTCTCCTAGTTCACAGACATCTATTAATTGTTCATATTTGTTGATTTCGTTGTTTAATAACTTTTTTCGTACTGCTTGTCTCACACGCACAGTTGTAAGGGTTACTGCGCCGTCGTATCTTATGAATCCACTATCTCACCGTACATGGGGCCGAACCGGGTCATACAACAGGAAAAAGAAGAGGAGAGGTTACAGTGAAAGAGCGTGTGTATGTACCGCCTCGTAAGGTCGTTCAGCGCTAAGCAGTGGCGACCGTTTGGAAGAGGTGGAGCGAGTGATTTGGCCTACCAAAGGAGGGGGTACCACCCGGCGTGAACAGTTTTCCGGAAATCAGGAAGCGGTTGTGCCTGTCTTCAATCATAGTGATGAAGTGTTGGTGCTTCAGCAGGATAAAGAGGTAGGACGCTGGGGCACTGACAAGTGGCATAAGCAATGACCCATTGAAAATGGATTATGGAGAACACATGGGGCAAGGGCAAGAAAGGCTAGAAAGATTAAGAGAATTGAATGAAAAAAAGCACAGAAGTAGGACATTTAGATGAAAGCATACGGAATTTGCTAACATTTCGGATGCATTTGCAGCGTGTGAGAGAACTTTCTCAGACAGATATGACAGAAATGACTATCGATACGGGAGACAGTAGCCCTATAAAAATGAAAGCAAGACCCGTTCCGTTAGGGAATCAGACCGAAATTGAAAGAGCTTTTGACAGACTTACTAGATAGGAATATAATCGAAAAGAGCAAGTCGGAGTGGGCCTTCCCTATAGTTCTAGTTGAGAAAAAAGATGGTTCCATTCGATTGTGTGTGGACTATAGGGAACTCAACAAAAGAATGAAATTAGACGCATATTCCACTTCCACAACATAGAAGCTGTCTTGCAAATTCTCGCAGAGAAAGAATTTTCTCGACGTTAGACCTGTGTAGCGGATATTGGCAGATCCCCTTAGCGGAGGAAGCCAAGGAAAAGTCTGCATTCGTTACACCGGACGGTCTTTTCCAGTTCAGAAGTCACGTCCGTGTTGGTCTGAGATCAACACCGGCGGTGTTCCAGAGATTGATGGACTCTGTCTCAGTAGATCTTCTCGGCAACGAGGTCTTCTGTCATATCAGTGATATAATGGTATGTACGTCGTCGAAGGAGCGTCATTTCGAGCTTCTAGGAGAGGTGTTCGAATGGTTGAAAGCACCAGGCTTACGTTTGAAAGCACAGAAGTGTTATCTTCTTACGGCGTAAAGTTACCTTTTTGGGACATGTTGTCGACGGACAAGGAGTTCACATAGATCCGGAAAAAAATCGTTGCCATTAGGAACTACCCCACACCGAAAGAGTAGTAAGGAATTGCGAACTTTCCTTAGGGATGGCCTCCTTCTACAGGAAGTTCTGCTTAGGGTTTTTCCAAGCAAGCAGGATCCCTGTTCAGTTTGACGTCACCGAAGGCTAGGTGGTTATGGCAAAAGGAGCATTAGGACGCTATCAAAAGTGAAGCATATGACAGTTCAACTCCGGTGCTAAAACAGCCAGATGTGGAAGCCACTCGAAATGGTAGTAAACCCTTTTTGATATGTACGGATGCCTCTATGTACGGACTAGATGCGGTATATCCCAGGGGAGTACACAGACAAAAAAATTCATACGATTTTTTCCGCGCTAAAGAGCCTTAGCAAAGCTGAGCGCAGATACCACGTGACAGATTTGGAGGCGCTTAGCAGGTCGTCTTCGCGGTCCGTAGGTTTCACATGTTCATCTATGGATTGCCGGTAGTGGTTATGACAGATCATCAACCATTGACAGCATTATTCAAACGGAAGTTCAATGTATCGGCCCGTGTGTTGAGGTGGTCTTTACAGTTACAGGGACATAACTCAGAAGTACGTCAAGGTAAGGTGAAAGTTGTCGCCGACGTCCTTAGCAGAGGGATTGTTTTGTCAGCCGCAGACTCCTTGGGGGATTAAACGAAGCAGTTGTAAACGTGGTAACTGCTAAGGACGACACGAAGTGGCTAAAGAAATTGAGGGAAGACGCGAGGTGGGCGTAATTTTACGTCTAGTAGAAGAAGAAAAGTGGGAGGAGACAGTCGGCTGACAGGGAAAAACGACCTTTGAGAGCAGCGGAATTTTGCTTGGAAAAGGAGAGTTAAAAATGTACGGAGACGGTGGTAGAGCAGTTTACGTGGTGCCGAAGGCGCATAGGTACAAGGTCTTCCAGGAGGCACATAATGGAATTTTCGCAGGCCACTTTAGTGCTCCGAAAGTGTTGAACAAGTTGAAAAATGGTGTTATGGCCTGGGGTGGCGCAGGACACTTCCAAGTGGATAAATAAATGAGTGCCAGAAGTGCGTTGTCCATAATGCGAGAGGTGACAATACCGCCGGCAAAACCGATAATAACGGCGAAACTCTATGAAATATTTGGTGTAGTAGGTCTAGACGTAGTAGGTCTCACGAGGAATGGGAACCGATATGCGGTGACGGTGATAGACCACTTTTCGAAATACGCCGCGGCATACCCAGTATCGGACAAATCGGCCGAGACCATTGCAAAAACCATTTTTATCAGATGGATTGCTGAGGGTTGTAGGTGGCCGAAAACAATACTGTCTGATAGAAGGTGGAGAATTGTTAATCTAGTCGTGGAAGAAGTGACGAAAATCACAGAAATAAAACACGTCACCATTAAGGTATACAGCTCTGGGGAGAAAGGGTTGACGAAACGGCTAAATGTGACCATCGTAGCCATGTTGAGGAGAAGTACGGTCGTGCCGACAGAATGGGACACGAGCTTGCCATTTTGTATGATGGCATATAATATGACTCCCCACAGAGCAACGGGTGAGAACCCATATTTCCTTCTTCATGGTGCTGACCCCACATTTCCCGGATGCTGGTGCGCTCCGCCATGTATCGAAGTTAGCTTATGATGTCTGCACCGATAGGACCAAATTCGTGTGTAGCAACTCGGCCATCGCCAAGCATCCGCCGATCGAGGATAATTGCGTCTTTGACTTCTTATAAAATTGTTTTTAAAAAACTCAAAGACGAATTGAAAGAGGAGAGCCGTACCTCGAGGAAGAAGAAAGAAGGCCGGTGGGCTTTGCTGCTCTGAAAACCGCTTCGCTCATGGAAAAAAAGGGTCGCGAGCAGGCGTTATCACAAAATGACAACGGCGTTTGCAATGTTGCTAGATTCATTGGTCAGTTGGAAGGCGTGTGGCACATGGATCATGGTGCTGCCAATGGAGGCCAGCGGAAACAGTTCGGTGGTTGAGGAAGTTATAAAGTTAGCAAAGGAGCACCTCGAAGAGGGTGGTGCGATTGTTACCGCGTGGACGCCCGTTACGGCAGAGCTCATGGCCAAAATGGATGGCAATCAAAACTAGGGAAAACTATCGATAAGACACTGGAAGAGTTCGCGGGACCCGAACAGTTAATAGTAACTACTAGCAATGATGTCATTGAGGGAAAACTGTTTTTGAATGTAGGCTGCCCTGAAGCGTCAGCCTAATTTTATAGAGTATACTCGGGAGACGCGGCAGCAAAGCAATTGTGTGAGCTTATCTGCAAAAGAGCGCCGCTGCTCAAACTGCCACAGCCGTCGTCAGAACGATCTGTGAGGGCACCGACTTCTACCAGGGGGCATGTCAGGCAAGGACCAATACGCCTGAATGGCCACCGTTAAAAAGAAGGGCATGTCGGAGACCGTGGCAAGTCACAAATTGATGACCGTAGCAGGTCAGCAAATTGATCAAAGTATTGCGCGGGAGTTCCCCAGCATAAAGAGGAGAGCCGTGAGTGAGTGTTACTTTCCGAAATCTTGTACTACTCCGCAGCACTGAGTGCCGTGCCTCTGACTTCCCCCTTCTTCATCGCCTCAGTGGTTAGCTTGCCTAATTAGCACCCTTGTTACCACGCCTTAGTGGCGCCTCTCTTTTGTACGCTTTACCATCAGTGGCTTAAGGGAACACTGGAGGATTACTTCGCCGCATATCCACCAACTCCACGGATCAGGTTCAGTTCCTCACGGCTCCCCCAAAGCGCCAGGAGCTTTCGTTTGATCATCGTGCTTGGGCTTTTCTATGCGTTAATTGATCTTCTATTCACGCTCGCGAATTGATTTTTTTGTTCGTTTTTCTAATAGACGTTGTTCGTAATCGGCTTCCAAGCAGATAGTGTAATCCACGAGTATCTGTGATTACGATTGCTTGTTTTTTACAATACACAATTTTTTCACTTTGCCCATACAAAAGTCGCAAGGAGGAGAGTGAGTTCCTGCATTTTATATTTGTCCTGGTGGTAAGTCTAACCTTGGCATTTCAAGTCTTCTTTTCTATCTTTCTTAGTTCCTAACTTGTTGGAGCGCCCAGTGGCCACCCATAAGAATTGCCTTGTTGCTTAGAACTGTCGTTAGATATAGCGTGCCAGAGCTCCTCGTTGTTTGAATTGGGGCAGAACCCTTGACATACCGTGATGTGGCCGTTTAGTAAAGTCTTAATTTAGTCTTTCTGTTTTAGTCTTTTTTTAGTCTTGTTCTGGAAATGCAAGAACTAAGGATGAGCTTACAATAATGAAACGCACGAAGTCGTGTTGAAGTCTCTTCGAAGTGAAATTTTCCCGAGCGTCACGGTCAAGCCTGCTCTGGACGTGGGAACTCATGAATGTACGAACAAATGTGGAGGTGAACGTCCGAACGATCTAAGGCACACCGTGGCGTTTCATCAAGTCCGACGCTTTAGAATGGTTATTTAAGGCTTAGGATGGGCCATTCAACCTTTTTATAGAATGTTGTTAAAGAGAGAAAGGAGCAAAGCTCCAAGTGGTTTTCCAAGGAAACGTAGGGCGTGTGAGAACATGTAAAGACGGGTGAGCCTTCGAGTTGCAATGATCTATAAGTATAAATACTCGATGGAGCAGAGAGGTTCATTCTTTGTTTGAATTCGTTCGCTGTCCGGGAGTTTTGTTGGATCGCCGACGACGCCTGCCGCTCACGAAGGCTCACCCGTAATGGTACATTATCCCATTTTTTCAGGTCTACTTCTGCTGACACCGAAGCAATCGTTTTCTTTGATGTGGTCTTGGTTTTTTTGTAGCTGTGAATAAACTTGTTAGTAAACATAGTGTGCAACTTCTGTACAAAAGTACTAATCCTTTGTCACCTTTGTCGAACCAGTATTGCATTTTGACGGACTACACTCTTACTTGGGGGCCGGGATGGTATAGGGACGGTATTGTCTCAAGAAGGTGACAGCAAACAAATGCACCCTATATCCTTTGCATCGAAGGGACTGCGTAAAGCGGAGCAAATATCATGTGACAGACCTAGAGGCCCTGGCGGTGATCTTTGCAGAAGTTTCACATGCTCATATATGGTCTCCCAACAATCGTCATGACGGATCACCTGCCTCTAACAGCTTTGTTGAAACGTAGTAATGTGTCTGCTCGAATACTCGGATGGTCACTCGAAATACAACGGTATAACCTCGAAATTTGTCACGTCAAAGGAAAGGCAAATGTGGTGGCCGACGCTCTAAGCAAAAGTGTCCACATCAGTGAAGTTAGAACGACTCGATGGACTAAATGAGGCAGTGGAGGGCTAACAAAAGAAGATTCACAATGGCTGAGCAAAATGACTCAATAGAAAGAGAAGAGTGGGATCAAGAGGTAAGAATCATGGGAGAGAAGCGTCCATTGAGAGTAGCTGATTTTGCACTAGAGAAAGGAGAGCCGAAAAAGCTCCAAGGAGAACAGTACAATGTCGTCAAACCGTATCGTTATGAAAATTCCAAAGAGGCCCACAGTGGAATGTTCGCAGGCCATTCCAATGCGAAAAAGCTCTTGACAGGTTTGCTGAAGCAAGTTTACTGGACCAGAGTTGCACAATACATCAATAAATGGACGAAGGAACGTCAAATGTGCTTCATACATGACCCCAGAGAAAAGCTGATAACGCCACTGAAACCTATCGTTACCTCGAAACCATACGAAATAATCGGTGCCAGCGTTCTGGATCTGGGCCTCACATCCAATGGAAACAGATATGCCGCAACCGTGATTGACCATTTCACAAAATATGCGGCTGCATATCCTGTGCCAGACAAATCAGCGGCGACGATGGCAAGAAAATTTTCGTCAGATGGATTGCAGAAGGATGCAAATGGCCAAAGGAAATCTTGTCAGGCAAGGGAGGAGAATTCGTAAACCACGTGATGGAAGAAATAACGAGAATAACAAAGCTCAAGCAAATAACTCCAAAAGGGTACAACCCTAGAGAAAACGGGTTGACTGAAAGGCTCAATAGAACTATTGTTTCCATGTTGCGAAGGGTACTGTTGTTCCAACGGAATGGGACACACGATTACCATTCTGTATGATGGCATGCAACATGGTCCTCCATAGTGCGACAGGAGATAGTCCATACTTTCTTCTGGATGGAGTGGATCCTCTGTTTACATCAGACATCCTACCGAATAGAGGGATAACTCCATACATGGTAGATAAATCGCCAGATGACTAAAAAACAGAAATTTGGCAAGCTGTCACAGAAACACACGAAAGAGTCAAAGAATATAGCAGCGAGTAGAGTACGAATCAAAAACATATACGACAAAGAAAATAAAGCCAAAAAAGGAAGTATCCAATGGTAAGGGACCGTTGTACGTTTGGTCACCAAATGAGAAAAGTCTCAAATGTCACCTAAGGTTAGCAGTAAAAAGGTCTGGACCATATTAGGGTGATCGAAGTAAGCAACAATTCCGCTCTATGAATTAAAAAAGATAATGAGCCGATTAGGATACAAAATTATATGCTAAGGATCGCACCAAAAGAAATTTCTGAGGAGCCAGTAGAGACAGCGCATGTCATGGAGGGCAATGGAAGAAAAATATAAATATAAAAAAATAAAATAATAAAATAATAACACCAAAATAAATGTGTGCAGAGCTTACTGTAATGATCTCAGAGCGCAATACTGCTAAGCCCAGTCGGGAGAGGACATCTCCAATTCCAATGTGTGGACGATTGCTTTGTAAAAACAAAAGAACTGAAAAGCATCAAAGGAATCCAGTTTCTCAGTGCCTACGGGAAACAACCATTTAAGGATCCCTGGTCGGCACAAAGAGCTGAATCAATCTTCATAATGGATGAGCTGAACATGGCACGAAAAGTGGAGCTCTTCATAGACTGCGTAGTACGCTAGGCACTGATGCTCCGAGAAAAATCCTAAAAGTCGCCTACTCTGTATGTACAGAATGGACAGAGTTCATCTTTACGACAAAAAGTGTCGCAAAGCATGAGTTCATCGACCAAAACTGTATCACCGATTTCTGTAAACAGGCATTTGCGCTGCTGAAATGAGGCTTGCAAAGAGAAACCAACCTTGCCAGAAAGCTAAAACAAGGTCCCATAGAATTCGCAGCACCGGAAATAGCGTTCTTCTTGAAACGTGACGGACTCAAGGGAGATCCCATTGTAGTCACATAATGCATTGAAGAGAGAAACACTGCAGAGCTGGAGCACCTTCTCCGTATGGGTAATAGTAGTTTTCCAATCGAAAGAAAAGGAGACAAGAAATTGATCCACGGCATAATGGAGATAGCAAAAAGCCTTTTAGAAAGCGGTGGCAGATTAGTAAGTGCCGGACCCCAGTTACTGCTTAGACGGAAACAGTTTGGAAATCAATGAGACCGTGGAAAATGCTCGATGAGACACTCATGAATGTGGGCGGCAAAGAGCAAGTGATAGCAACGGCCAGTAACTGGAGTAACTAAACTTGTGAATGATAAAGTGTTTATTGAAGCAGGCAGCCCAGAATTGGAGACCAATTTTACCACTCCTACCCAGAGGTATCAAAAGCATGTTGAAGAGAGAAGGGAGCAAAGCTCCAAGTATCCCCATGGAAGGGCATGCAAGAACATGTAAAGACGGGTGAACCTTCGAGTAGCAATGATCTCCTTCGAGTCGGATAACTTGGGATAAAAACTTGGGATAAAAACACTCGATAGAACAGTGAGGTTGATTCCTTGTTTTTATTCGTTCGCTGTCCGGGAGTTTCGTCGGATCGCCGACGACGCTTGCCGTTCACCAAGGCTCACCCGTCCAGGTACATTGTTCCATTTTTTCAGGTCTACTTTTAAGCAATCTTTTTCTCTGTTGTGGTGTCCTTTTGTTTCAGTTGTAAATAAACTTGTTAGTCAAAATAGTGTGCATCTTCTGTACAAAAGTACAAATCTGTCTCACTTTTGTCGAGCCAATATTGGGTTTTGAGAAGCTACACTCTTACCATTTATCATTTATAATTTATCATCACTCTTACCATTTATCATTTACCATTTATCATTGCCCTTTAGTAACGCCAACAATGACATTGTCAGCGTCAAGTACACGTTCGAAGCAGTGTAGATTTTGCGCGTTAAAGCGCACTTGTACAAGATGGTATGACAAACTAATGCTGCCTAATTACGCATTCTTTCTTTGGAAGAGTGAAGCTGACGCCTTGTTAAATCTTCTCGGCTTGCAGCACAGCAACTATACCCTCTCTACCGTACCGTTTTCCGGCGCAGAAGTGAACGAAAGCCAATGTCAGGAATGATTTTTCCATAGAAGTGGCAAGGGAGTACCTGTATGAGAAATTAGAAGCATGCGGCTATGGAGCGCAGTCAAGTAGGCCGTTTTAGCGCGTATGAAAGTCGCGGCAACATAATTTTGAGCTCAGAGTTCGCTGTGCAGGAATTCTGGGGCCGTTTTTCAGAAAAACGGTGAAGGTGAGTAAGAGTCCCTGTAACCATGCTCATCGATTTCACGAATAGAGTAAATTAGTTTAAGACACCAATTTTCGAAGGAAAAAGCGCGGAGAATGCGCTGATTAAGCGCTACCCTGACAGCAGTAGAGCATTCGACACCGGGCGCTGTTGTTAGAAGTTCATTTCTTTCTTTGTTTATTTCGGATACGTCCAGGTGGACACGCTGGTAGGTATGCAAAGAATCACTTAAACAGAAGTACTATCAGCATTAAAGGGGACAACAGACGAACTCATTATAGTCACAAAAATTATAGCAGGTGGTACACAATGACTAGCTTAGCTAACTTGTAAAGAACCTATATGCAAGAGAACCTGTTTGAAAAACTCCTTGTACTTTTTTGACACTGAATGTGTGATCCCCTTCTGCTCACAACGCTGACATAATCATTAACAATATACAGAGGAACTGACAGCTAAATTATTGTTTCTGGAACTCCAGATGAGGGAAAATAGCATCTTAACATTTTCAACTAATATCAGGATGACCAGTGACACAAAGAAGATCAATACTCTTGATAGCCCCTCAAAAGTGTTAAGAACTGTTGCATGCTAAAGCAGATGGAGGAAGCCTGTCCAACCATTTACTTGTTCAGCAAAAGGAATGGGCTCCACTAACACAGCGCCTGCAAATGCACACTTTTGTACAATTTGAAATGAACAACCGTGTGTCCCGTTTGTGGGGCGGAACATCCAGTAGTCAGATGAACGCAAATGCATAATTATACTCTCGAAATTTGGAGGCTAAGTCCATATCTGAGTGGATTTTCCGGTAGTAAAGGGTCCTCAAGTTGAGCTGCTGCAGGTGATTTCTACATGGATGCATATTTAAGGGGTAAATTTAATTCAGGTCAGAAAGAATGCAGATGAACAAGATGTTAGTAATACTCTTTTGGACTTTTTCAATTTCATAAATATTTTCCTCTGGAAAGGGTTCCAAACTACAGTGTCCAAATAGAGGCAGTACGACTTTTGAAAAGGCTGCTCCACTCAGCAATATCAGAGCAATGTATTTTTCTGAAGAATTAGTGAATCACTTTTGAAGCTCTGTTGCGCATATTGCCAATATGAGTCTTCCATTCGAGGGCTTTTGTCAACCAACTCCTAAGATATCTGACAGGATCACAGGAAGACAAAGTGTAGTGTCTGCTTCCCTGCTACTGTACCAGTTTGTCCGACGGACTTAATAGACGAAGATTTATTGAACAGTTTGAAGCCGATGCGAGCCAATTGAAACAGGCTATCCTACAGTCTGCTATGCTTTTATAGTCGGTAGTCCCATAACACAAACCTCCGAACGTACACAACACCTCCCCTCGTATAACTATAATATATTAATTAAATAAGAAAAGGCATTGAGCGTAAGTAAGCTTTTTCCCCGTAGGAAAATTCATTACAATATCAACAAGCGTGTCACACCCAATATCTCTGCACTGGCCTGTTTTGTCGATCGTCGTAGCTTAAATTCTGGTGAGTTCGGTAAGACTGTGTCAGTATCTGATTTACAGTCGAGTGCTTCGTCATTCCTCTTCGGTAATTCGTCCAGTTCCCATACTTCGAGCAAGGTTTTCAATGGTTTATCTCCAAGGTTCGGCTACGTCTTGGAGTCACTTCGTCGTGATCGGTTTGCACGCTTTCGCATTGATTTTCCGCCACCTCAACTTCATTGTTAACTTTTCCGAGATGCTTGGCTATTGTTCCTTTCGTCCAAATAAGATATGGAGCCTCCCATATTTGCGCGTATCTTTCATTTTGTTCTGGCTTTCTGTTGCAGACGACAATGTTGGAGTATTTTCAATCGGTGATAACAAACTCATCCACGTCCAAAGTTTTCTTCCAAGAACACTTCTGCTGTCGTTTTCTTACTCAAGCCTTCGTTTGGCGCCGTTACCGATGCTTGCAGAATCATAGTTAGTCATAGGTTGTCTCTTCTCTTTACTATCAGTGCCACGTGAGAAGAGACAGAAGAAGACGTGGCAAGCTTAACATGCGATGACCAGTTAATCACTTGAGTATCATACAACGTGCATTAGCATGATATGTCTACATCACAACTACCATTAGTAGCGTCCACAAATTGTTCCAGCGCAATTTACATGGATCCTTTGTCAGACACCGATAGGAGTTGGCCATGTTTCCAAGGTAACTTTGATTGGACTCTTCGCATATTTTTGTCATTAAGAACAGTTTCGCAGTGAATTTCACAACCATAATCAATATTTGGCCAATATAGATAGCTTTGCGCAGGCTTTCTCATCCTTACAATTTCAGGATGACCGGCATGTAGTTCCTTGAGAGCATTCGCCTGTAATTCCTTCAGGATCACAGCTCTTTCTCCCGTCGCAAGACAACCTTCCACGAGCAATAGCGTCGCTCTTCCTTCGAAGATGGACTGGCTTCGAACTGACTTTCGGCCATCTTCCACGCTTCACATCTACGACTTGACATCTGTTTTAGAAGTGGTCTCTATCACTGTTTTGACATTTTCATGAGTCAGCGGCAGTTTCTAATGCATTCCTTTATTAAACTGAGAACATCGGTTCCAACGGCCGATTACCATTTCTTCAGTTGACAATGGATGACTCTGCATCAACCTCGATAAGCAGTCCACTTGTCCAAATTGCTTAGTGGTGACGTATTCGATGTCAAAGTCATATCCCACTAATATAGTCGCCCATCTCATTTAGTCGATTTGCGTGACGAACAGGCACCCCTTTCTTGACGCCAAAGACTGCCAATAGTTAAAAAATCACGGTCCGTTAACAAGACAAATTTCCTCCTAACAAATACTTGTGAAACTTCTTCACAGCAAATGTTATACATGCCAAATCACGAACAATTTTTTCAAACAAGTTAGGAGTAAGTCCTTTCAGCACTTGACAGTGATCGAGATGCATGTGCATTGGGTTTTTCTGGTCATCAACTTAGCGATGTGAGATGACACTACAGTTCCATAATAACCACGCATCAGCTGCAACAACAACAGCTTTCTGTCGAAGCCACAGTGAGCGAGGTTCATTTCACTTAACAACCATGCCTTCAAGTTTCGAAATGGCCCTTGCTGCTTGAATGACTATTTCCATTTTATATTTTTCTTCAAACATTTAACGGACCACGAACATCCTTCATCTGTGTAGATTTGCGAACGTATGCACCATACCAAGAAATGGCCTTGATGGCGGAGTTACGTCCGGTTCCTTTTATGTTTTTTAGTGCTTTCGATTTCTTGGGTAGGAAACAGATTCCGGCTTGGAGAACCTACATTTTTTCTGAGACGGGCCATCAGAAAGTGGTACCGATTCCATTCTTCCACTATAATTTATGCTCCCCCGAGCAGGGTCAAGCGAGGCGTTGAGGAAAATTTGGAAATACGACCCCCCCCCCCACCCTCCGCCGGAGGCCGAAGTCCATGAAACAACCCTCTTCAAAAGCCGAACTATGAAAAGGTTGAAAAGCTTGTTTAATTCTCCCCCAAAACTGCTCATAAAAAAGCCCTGCTACCCCACCGCCCAAAAAAAATTCGTTTAAGAAGTACAAAAGTGAAAAAGTCAAAGAATAATCATTATTGATGAGTCCTACCAAACGAGCAAACGAGAAACAGACCAGAAAACGACAAACTAGCCACTAAAAATGGCATACCATGACAACATCTGTTCTTTTTTATTTCCTCCACAAGACTTACCAAATTCTAGTACTACACAGATTGTGGTTCTCAATTTGCACGTAGCCCTTCAGTTGAAAGAAGCTTAACAGCCTTCGCTGTGTTGACTGGACTTTGGCGTTGACCGTGGAGCAGCTTATTTACTATTGAAATTTGAACAAATATTCAAATGATTATAACTTTCTTCAAATATGACGAATTTTCAATCTGAAAGCAGATTTGGAAGTTTTGTGAAGAGCTTTTTCTAATCAGTATAGAAATTACAAAAAGTTATAAGAAATAACAAATTTAGATCAATTAACGAGGAAAATTCGAGATGAGCACGAGTTTTTACACTTTCCGAAGCAATAACTTGCTTCATTTTCGTCAAATTCGAAAAGTTAATATGGCAGACAAAACTAGAAGATTTTCTCTACCAAACGGTTGCTAAAGCAGCTTATACGTCCAGTATTCAAAAAATGGCCACGTTGAGGATTTTTGCAAAATTAACGAGGAAAATTTGTGATGAGTGCGAGTTTTTTTACTTTCCTAAAGCCATAACTCCGTTCAAACTCATCCAATCCGAAAAGTAAATACGCCATCATAAACTAGAAGATTTGCTCTATCAAATGCTTACTAGAACTGCTCCAAACGTCCAGTATTAAAAAAACGGCTACGTTGAGGATTTTCGCACGAGTACCGCCGAAAGGTACTTTTTCGCTACATTGGCACTATTTCAACGGCTGTATATCCTTTTAAGGGCGATTATGTACTAAAGTAAGAGCAGATTTGGAATCACTGCTTTTCTCTTTCTAAGAAAAGTGATTGATTAGCGTTTCTCAACTTTAAAGGTTACATGTTTATAAATTTAACCCTGAAGAGTCCGTTAACGCAATGTTGAATGGTGTACACCTCCCTGTAAATGCGCACGGACACTTTCAGAATTCTCTCGATTGTTCCTGAATTGAGGTTGTTTGTCCAAGGAGCCGTAGTTGAAGCGCGCGCAACAACTAGACCCTTTCTCGGATGCGCCGTGTACCTCACATCCCTTCAGATTCGGGGTCTTACTTGAAAGATGAAATATCTCTTGGAAAGCGTGCGAAATTCAGATTCTTTATTTTGTGTGGTGATAAAACACTGAAGTAACTAAGAATTACCGGACGCCTCAGAATCACGAAAATTTTGTGTGGGTGAAATATCATTTTCATTGGAAATCCTCTGGCCTGGCATCGACTCATCCTTGATATTTGTCTTCCGACGGTGATGATCCCACTGCATCAAAATGGCTCGATCTCTTCCACCCAGCGGGCCAATACGACCCCCCCCCCTGCGACGTGTCGAGGATTCCTCAACGCACGCTTGACCCTGGTCCGAATTGCAGTGCGATATGAGAGGTCATTTGACGACGCCACCCACGTTCCTTATTGATTGGAGCAAAACAAGCCACTACTTTGGGAAATAAACAAGTGTGGAATAAAAAATGCCGCAACATGCTAGTAATTCATTACCCGAATAATATTGCCATCGAAAAGATCAGCATGTAACCGGATACATTCAAATTTCAGGATAAAGAAGTTACATAAAGGTTTTGCATCCGAGATGTGAGCTGATGCCACATGCTTTGTATAGCACCTAGCAACAACTATATAAACAGTCGATTTCCAGATTTTTGGAGCTAATAAGAAACTAGAGGATTAGCGCTTTCGAAAAAGTGTCGAGCATTCTTCCAACGATAACTTTCTCAAAAATAGCCCGCTGTCTGTTTTTCAGGGGTTTGTGGTCCGATTTTTGAGAATGCGCGGGCTTTCGTCGTTCAAACTTACATAACTTCCTTCATTAGCCTTGAAAATTTGCAAACGTTTATACGTTTTGCAAATTTCTAAGGCTAATTGGAAACTAGAAGACTGACGCTCATTGGAAGAAAATTATTAAAATTCACCTGAGTGATTACTCTTCAAAAAAATCGAGCCGTTGTTCCGCTTTCCCTCTGAGGCCTTGTAGGCTACTCCGCTGAAGCATGAGTTTTCATCTTTCAAACTGATGTAAGCTCCTTCAAAATTGCTATATTGAGAAGCGGTGAAAGCCATTGAAATTAACAAGATCAGGTACTTAATAGGATATGCTAGATTACTTGAAAGGATAACACATCTTGCCGAAAGTTTCTATCAGGAGTCTAGAGGTCAATCATAAGTGGGTAATCTCACTTTGGGATGCGCCACTCAATCGCTTGTGGTACCTAATCGTAGTGTTATTTGAAAGTTTGCCCTCCTCTGCCACTTAGCCACGCCTTGGCAGCTCCTAATTTTACTCGAGGCACTTCAGCTACTTGAGACTGATACTAAATGGTACTTGAGCTTACGACCATTTCCACTGGTAAAGACGACCCCTCCCCGTTGTTCTTTGCACGGTTGACCCTATTTCAGGGTGTCCACATACTTTTGGTACGCACTGTATTTGAAATTGCTGTTGATCCTGTTTTGCACATGAAGCTGTGTTTATATTGCTCAGATAATAAATAAATATTTAACCCTGATCATTTTTCCAATGAAGTTGCTTTCACTCAATCAATACGGATGTGGAGGTGGCATCATGACCTCTGAGTTATCCCACTCAATTAGGGCTGCTTCGCACCTCGGAGCGAGGCATCCCTTAATTAGGTGCGAAGAAACAGGAATCGTACCACTTTCCACCTGCCCGTCCAGACGCACATTTAGTCCATGGTCGGCTATTCTTCCGAAGACTGCTAACAAGTTTTCGTTATGCTTTTCCGCTCAATAAAATATCATCCAGATAGGGAGTCACTCCTTTTTAGTTCAGATACCATTTTAATCCTTTCCGGACCGCCTGACACCCATGGGGTGTCAGGCCCAATTTGCTCCCTGTGGCCGCCTGACACCCATGGGGTGTCAGGGCTGATTTTTCCAAGGATTCGGTTTTTCGACAAAATGTTTTATGTTGTTACATATCTATGTAACATACTCATGTCGTACGTATGAAAAACCTAGACTTCATCTCAAACTAGTTCCTAAAATAACCAAAAATTAAATGGATTTCCACTTTGAGCTAAGGAAAACAGTTATAAATCATTTGAAAACACTTCATACAACAGAATTTATGCCATTACGTGTCATGATGATAGTATCTGATGCTATTGCATCGGACATTTCTGGTCCCTTTTTCCCATTACAACTTATTTTGAACAATTTTCATTCCAGTCTCCCTTTTTGTGGCCCTATCATGTATTTTATGCAACAGTTTTCTGTCAAATTCAGCACATAGATACTCTTAGACATGACAAATACAGAAACGGAATAAAATAATGGT
>MU869172.1:5632-21835 GCA_036418205.1 Ostertagia ostertagi
TCTCTGCGCTCACATTATCTCTCATCTCCCTGCCTGTCTTTTGAACTTCTCCACAGCATAGAGCAAAATGCTCGTATTTCCTGTGTATTTCAGGATTTTCTTTCCTTTTTTCTCCACTGGCGGTCCACCTCCCATCCCTACTTTCACATTTGAGTGGAATCACCCATCAATTTAATCCTGATTCTTGCCTTTAACCAACTTTTAAAAGACAAATAGGAGAGAGGGGCCTGTTCAAAAGATTCCTTTAGTATTTTTTGAATTCTGAGCTACACAGTAGATTGATTTACAAAATTAATACTTTATGTGTGTTGTCAAGGACAAATCTAAGAAACCGATTGTGATATGAACAGGGAAGTTCTTATTGCACCTCAGTCCTGTGGTTCAAACTTTTACCCTGCTGAAAAACATTTCATTCAGGGAAAACTCAAATTCTTCCAAATGCAAACGCATTTCTTCCTCAAATCATCCCTGCAATGGTTTCCTGTGCGCACAATGGTGAAGGAAAGCCCATACTGATTTTATTCATTCACTGCGCACAAAAGGGGCGCTATCACAACCACAAGGATACCAGAGTGGATGGAAACATATTTACAAGGACACAAAAAAACAATTATTTCTACTCAAGCACCTAAAAATGAGCTATCAGCAGAAGCTCGACTTTCCTGGAACCAATTTATGTATCAATAGAAAGCGCGTTTCTCTTTCTGTCTAAGTCTACTGTTACTTTTACCCTGAAACGCTTTTCTCCTTTTCTTTGAAGTCTTGAATACAACATACTCAACAGGCTGTTTGTACGAGTTTCTTTTCCTCTCAAATTTGGTCGGAAAAGTGCGGAAGCAAGTTGGATATCAACTGAGCATTTGGTCCCGAATTCCACAAAAAATACGCTGTGCAGTCGTGATTCAAAATGTCATTCTCGCGACAATGAAAGCTTTTAAGATTAGGGTGAAGGTCGGATATCGGAGACTGACAACAGACGATCAACTGAGGGTTTTGATCAACCAAATTTGCATGGAGCTTTTGAACAGGCGCTCTCTAATTGGGCATAACTGAGATGGGACTTCCAAATATACAGGTATCCAAAGAACGTCCGAGGAAGTCGACAAGTGCCGCGACCTTCTTTTCCACACACATGCGCCACTCAACTCGGCACTTTCAGCGGAGATCAAGTGGGAATAGGCGGGCTAAAATTATGGCAAGAATATTTTTTGAAGGGGTACCTATTGCCTAGCGATGGCGCACTTTTGCGAGCCCTTTGGGTAGTCTTTTCAGAAGGGGATGATTGTTGAACCAAGCGTAATGTGAACGGACCTTTTCGCAAAGCTAGCACAGAGCTCGCACTTCTAATGTCAAACTTAGTAACCTTCTTTTTGGGGCAAGTATGGTGATGGCATAGTTTTTATTGATGGTAAAAAATGTTTCGTTTTTAATCGATATGGGCCTTTTTTGATTGAGGTCAATAATTGCGACGGGAAACTTCGAACAGCAATACATTCGGCAGTTGTGTTAGCTAGATGAAAGCATTTTAATTTAGAGCGCCATTTTTAATAAGAGTATTCTCCTCGTAGAAGGAGGTTAGATTCATGACCGATCATACTAGCTCACTGATATTTCTTTACTTCAAGGTATGAATTGGTTACAGATGCAGGCATATGAAACAATAGGTATCGAAGTTGGAGCACCACCATACCTCTGCAGATTCAATGTGGCCGTTGATCAGCAACAGAAACGCCTTCTCCTGTGTCATTGAAAGCGATTTGCAGGCGACGATGCTGTAGCAAAGCAATGTCAGAGGATCCACATAGTTCTTGTGAGATTCTAATTGGTATATCTTTGAAGGAATGATGCTTTGTGATAGGCTCACACTTCCAAGGATTAAATAGCAATGAAAAGGAGAAATAGTAGAAGATAGAGAAGATAGGTAATAATTGGGGAAGGGAATTGAAAGTAGACAATTTATAATACGCAAGGAGAAGCCAACTAATCGTGAATTTGCAGGCAGCGACGTCAATGACTCGTGTCTGCTGGGCGCCATGACGACGCGCAACCCAGAATTTCGCACAGGATTTAATTAGTGGTTAGGAACGCAATTAGTGCCGATTTAACTGTTCTCACAGTGGTGATTATCTCTCAATTGCTTTTCGTTTTTGCAGAAAATTTACGGTGTTTTGTTAGCAATGCACTTGTTGCACAATGCTTTTCGAAGGGAGTTTTATGCTAGAAATTACGCTAGAACGATGAACACGGACTGACTATTTCGCTGGATAGGATTTCCTTGTACGAAAGATTTATCTACGGAATTTTCTTAGGGTAACTATATGCTATGCCACGTTGATAGCACCGGTACATTCAACCAAATTTGTTTATTGTGCTATGAGTTACGAATTGCACGTCAATCGGCAGGTTCCTTGATGTTGGAGGCGCTGTGATGCGAGGGTTTAGAGAGAGAAGACAAATGGGAGCGTTCAGTTGATTTATAAATTATTCTTCAGGTCTATGGCTTTTATATCAAAGGGACCAGTTGGCGCCGCACGCATTGCGCGCGCAACACAGATCTGCTGCGAACTTTGATGGTGCGACAAAAATTTTCATATTTGGCTTGATACACTACGAATATCTGAATCCTCAGCTAAATTCAATCCGCTCCATCATCGACGGCTTTCAACCTTTTTTTCTTCGTCAACCATTATCCTCTTTTTTCTCGGTCTCCGGACTGCTTCCGGACAATAAATCTCGTGGCAAACTCCGCCTACTTCGGTGCGTGCCCCGCCCACCAATAGCATTTGGCCCCCTTCCTTTCGCCGACCTCTACCCCTTTTTTCACCGGTCTCTGGGACCTCTTGGAACCAAATTACGACACTTTTGGCAAACTCCGCCCAATTATGTGCATGCTCCGCCCACTAATAGCAGTTGACCTCCTTTCCTTTGCCGGCCTCTACTCCCTTTCTCCCGGCCTCCGGGACTTGTTGGAGCCGAGTTTATAGGTGTTTTCGTGCAGACTGTGCTGCCTCACTTACCTTTTCTTCTTTGGCCAAGCCGCCACCGATGACAGTTAACCTCCACTCCTCCACCCACCTCAATCCACCTTTTTCCCGGCCTCCGGAGCTTCATTGGAGCCGAGTTTTATGAATTTTCGTCGCAAACTCCGCCCACTTTGGTCAAGCCCCGCCCACCGATGACAGTTAACCTCCACTCCTCCACCCACCTCTATCCACCTTTTTCCCAGCCTCCGGAGCTTCATGGAGCCGAGTTATGAATTTTCGTCGCAAACTCCGCCCACTTTGGTCAAGGCCCCGCCCACCAATGACAGTTAACCTCCACTCCTCCACCCACCTCTATCCACCTTTTCCCCAGGCCTCCGGAGCTTCATGGAGCCCAGAGTGAGATGAGTTCGTCGCAAACTCGCACTTTGTTTCAGCCCGTTCCGGATGACAGGTTAAACTTCACTCCTCACCGCACCTCAAGCACTTTGTCCGGCTTGCGGAGCTTCATGAGAGCCGGTTTATGATTTCACGGGTCTCGCGCAATCGCGCTTTGGTCAAGCGCCGTTCACGATGACATGTTACCTTCCTCTCTACACCTCAATCTCCTTTCGCCTTCGGAGCTTTCTTTCCTGGAGTTCAATGGAGCCGAGTTATGAATTTTCGTCGCAAACTCCGCCCACTTTGGTCAAGCCCGCCCACCAGATGACAGTTAACCTCCACTCCTCCCACCCACCTTCAATCCACCTTTTTCCCGGCCTTCCGGAGCTTCATGGAGCCGAGTTATGAATTTTCGCCGTCACAAACTCCGCCCACTTTTGGTAAGCCGTTCCCCACCGATGACAGTTAACCTCCACTCCTCCACGCCACCTCAATCCACCTTTTTCCCCAGCCTCCGGAGCTTCATGGAGCCGAGTTATGAATTTTCGTCGCAAACTCCGCCCACTTTGGTCAAGCCCCGCCCACCGATGACAGTTACCTCCACTCCTCCACCCACCTCAATACCACCTTTTCCCGGCCTCCGGGACTTCATTGGAGCCGAGTTATATATTTTCGTCGCAAACTCCGCCCACTTTGGTCAGGCCCCGCCCACCAATGACAATTAACCTCCACTCCTCCACCCACCTCTATCCACCTTTTCCCCAGCCTCCGGAGCTTCATGGAGCCGAGTTGATGGAGGGGGGACGGAATTTTCGTCGCAAACTCCGCCCACTTTGGTCAAGCCCCCGCCCACCATGACAGCTGGCCTCCACTCCTCCATACACCTCTATCCACCTTTTTCCGGCTCTTTAAGACTTCCCCGACCCGAATTATGAGGGCTTGTAGAAAATGCTGTACACTTCAGAGCGCGCCCGCGCCCATTCTGGGCGGGCCTCCGCCCACGTCATGTATGCAGGAAACACTTTAGACATTGCTCCTTTACACAAAATTGTTTTCTGCGCTGTAGGCGTTCTCCCAACCGAGTTATGAGATTTTTCATAAAGCACTGCTTTTTTGGAGAACGCCCCGCCCACCGGGGGTGGGTCTCCCTAATTCGATTCGATGTGACTTACCAATGCACACCTTAACCCACTTTTTGGCCCAGTTTCGAGGTCGTTTTGTCACTGAAATCGAAATCTTGGTCTTCGGGTACAATTCATTTCGACGCACGCCACGCCCTCTGTGGGCGGGGCTCCGCTTAGCTGATGTGTGTTTTGTATTACGTGAGACCCTGCCCACCCATCCCACACTTGACCCGGTCCCTCCAGGTGGATCCCGAGGAGCTAGGGAATTTCGTGACAGACATACAGAACGACACACGACACACGACAGACGAAGCGCTTTATAGTAAGGGAGGATGCCGGCGATCGCTCTTCAGAAGATCCGACAGTTTTCTTAGATGATCTCGGTCAGGCAGCGTTCCTTGTCTCTTTGGATATCCTTGAGGAAGCAGGCACGCGGGCTTTCACCGACGATTTTCTCTCAATAGGACGCTCTCTCTGCTATTGCCGAGGCTGATGAGCACTGGTGGGCGGGACAGCACCGGCCTGCCGAGATCGCCATAAAAATCGCAGGTATAGCAGTGAGGCGCGAATGTATATAGATTAGGTCGGTGGGCATGCCGCCAACGCGCATAGTTTCACGATTATAGGATCAACGTTCAGATTTGCGATCAATGTGGCGCGGTCGGTGCGGCAGACCGCTCAGAAGTTTCGTCTATTCGTAGGCATCCCATTCTTGACCTTCGTTCTTATCGTGAGATTCGTTATAGTTTAACATTCGTGACAATGTTAGCCACGGTGCTGAAGTCTCGTCTCGACGATGTCATCACTGTGCTCAGTGATGTAATTGGAATATTGAGGAAAGTTTCTTTCATGAAAAGAATCTTCATACCCTCGCTCATCTACGCCAGCCTGGGCAGAGGAAATCTCCCTCCACTCGAATTTTATTGAAGAAAAATCTCCTGACGCTGCTGCTATTGCGCAATCCTGCGCGGTCGCGAATGGGTTAACGGTACGGCTTATGGTTAATGGTCCACAGCATCTGTGAAGACACGTAGCGTTTCGGATACCAGTGCCGTTGATTCATTCAATTCTGCATCCAGTTCAGCAAGGGTTTGTAGGCTTTGATCTGACTGTATCTCGCCGAGATTTCCGCAAAAATTGGTTCACTATGTTGCACTGTCGCGTCAGCAACATTTTTGTGACTTCGGTTGAGTAACCCCGTCATTTCCAAGTAAAGGAAGAGCAGACTCCTGAACTCTCCGATTTTTCTTGGAAAAATCGTATCTGTCGTCTCTTATTGTCGGGTCCTTGTTTGAAGCCGACGCACCATGAAATAGTGGCGCGAAGCTCTGAAATCTTTTATCATACTAGTCGATTTTGATGCCAATTTGCAACTACGGTAAAGGTGCGATATGCAGTCTTTCCGAGTTTCTGGTGCAGTCATGGCCCATGCACCAAAATTCGAATTTCTTTGCTGTCTGTCTATGTCTTTTGCTTTGAATTGAAATTTCTTCTTTTTTGATTCGCTTTTTTTGCTGAGTTTTGCAATAGGGGTTTGCCAGTTCGTTCTATGATGTGATTTTGTATGTTTTTGTGTGGTTGGGTTGCCATGTCTAGTTTGAATGCAACTTGTTTGTTGTAGGTGCTAAGTGTTAGTGTTGTAGGTTTACCAGCGCTATATGCGCGGTCTCAAATTGTAGGAATGACTTCCGCTTGCTATTTTCGCCGTTTTCGGTATTTTTCAGTGTTGTTGTGATCAACGTTAATTTCCACTGGGATTATTTGGTTTATGGGCCTTTTTATTCTTCTCCTGTTTTATTCATTTGCTCGCTGAAGTGAGTAGTTGTACTTCATTGATTACTCAGTCTTGAGATGGTTTGACGTTGGTCATGCGTGCTCCACTCATTTCTTTTCTGTACGGAACCAGTAATTAAAACCAATGCTTCCTTTTCTTGGTTGTGGGGATAAATACGACCTTTGCATATGCTTACTTTGTGTTGTTCTCGCGAGTTTATTAAGTACTGTTCTCGCCATATCGTCCAAAAACGACTTGTGAATTTGATAGATCAACGAAGGGCACCGAATCGGAAGGTAAGGCTCATACGATTCTGAATGAAGTCGAGAGGCCTGAGTGAGCTGAATTCTTCATAGTTTGATAGGTCTTTGTAGGTCAGTGTATTTATCGTCTCTCCACTTCTGTGCAGGGTGAATATCGGTCGAGGAAATCCTCGACAGGGGGGTCGTACCTGTCGGGCTGGTCATGGGGGGGTCGTACTCTTGGGGGTCAGTAACAGCAGTGGTATCGTGGTGCAGATAGGTAAGAGGGTATAGCGCAGCAGAAAATGAAAATATCTGAAAAAAAAACATGATACCGCATGATATTTAAATTTTCTTTGCAGGTTCAGTCGCTCCATTCCTCCACCTTCATGAGAAGGGCGTATTTGAAGGCAGTACAAAGAATGAAAGTGCATCCCCGCAAAGAAGAGTGCCACATGTGCGCACGCGCTGCAAAGGCACCTCCTCTGCCTATCACTCGCTCCTTCTCCCTTAATACCTCGCTGAGAATGACACTGTTGTTTAGGGACCCTGTCGCAAAAACGACAACCGTGAAGGAAAAGCGCTGGGCAAATGAAGTTGTTCTTTAGGTTGTAGGAGTTACGAAATGCGTTTACTACAATGCAGCTTCTGTCAACTGGTCATGATCATATGACACCATATGACACCTTCGAATCGATTCTGCAACTTCGAGTGAGGTCGGATGCATGGCCTATACTCAGACAAAATTCGATGATGACGATTGCCCCTTTTCCTATTGCTTATGTTGGGAGGATGTTTTCTAGACCCATTTCAAGCGTTGCCAACAATTACACTTGCAATGGTGAAGAAGGGAGCGGATTTTCAGGTGGCCGGATCCGTCCTCGATACATACTCGACGCAGATATCTTCTCAACTAGGAAATGTAGAAGAAAGCTAAGAAGACCATCAGAAAGCGCAAACCTTCCGCTTTCCAAAACTATCTTCCCTTTTTCAGGATCTTACGTTTTAAGAGAGATATTGCTCTTGAAGTGGCAAAAACTCGCGTGAAAATTTGGGCCTCCTCGACATTTACTCGACGAAATTTGAGAGACCCTATCTTTCTGCAAGGAAGGCTTCCAGAGCAATTTCGAATGCTTGTTGGAAACGCGAAATCCAGCTCTATCTAACCTACCTCAAACTGCTTCAAAGGTTATGAAATGGAGGAATGCAACCTTTTCATCGAGGGTGTAGATTTCGACGGTTTTTTTCGGGATTTCAGCAAATCTGACCCAGTGACAATCGCGCCGCAGCTGCCGTTGAATCGGCCGTTGATTGATACACTCGGCTGTTTCGATATACTCAAGCAGGAATTAAGATTAAATCGCAACCCCGTGCCTTCAGGATTTCTGTGCGAACCTGACTTTGAGGTCACACAAGTTAATGCCTCTTTCCTCGAGTCGATATTTCAGTAAATACACAAAAGTGTGCAGCGATGAAAGACAGTGCATAGATGACAAGATGAGGCGTCCAT
Source organism: Ostertagia ostertagi (assembly GCA_036418205.1). Classification (NCBI taxonomy): domain Eukaryota; kingdom Metazoa; phylum Nematoda; class Chromadorea; order Rhabditida; family Trichostrongylidae; genus Ostertagia; species Ostertagia ostertagi. The sequence continues at coordinate 13,645 of MU869172.1, forward strand.
AACATTATTTTGCAGGATTTTTTTGATTTATTTTGCAGGATTTATTTTGATTAATTAATTGAATTTTTGCTCTGTTTTGGGGGGTCGTGCCAGGATCTCGATTTCGGGGGGGGGGGGGGTCGTACTTCTGCGACCACGTACTCGACACGATTTTCACCCTGCATTCTGTTACAATAGTTTCAAGACTGTCGGATGAGAGCTGCGCTCGATCAATTGATTTGCAAAACGCATGTTTGATTGACATCATTATTCTTTCATAGAAACCTCTTTGCCGTTGTGCATAAGGTTTATGTGCCTCCATTCTAGCACGTTTTTCGCTAAAACTCGAAAGATTGAATTTTCTTTCTTTGCGTCTCTAATTTCGACAAAAATGATTCGCAGGTTCGAACCGCCGCTTCTCGATACCGTTCCCGGTTTCCAAGCAGTTAAGAAACCTCTGTCATTTATTTCCAGATAAAGCTTCTAGATAGCGAAAAAGTTAGGCAATGGACAATTATGGATACCCTTTCGAGGCACCGTCCGCAATGTAGTGACGACGAGTGGGATCGCAGAAGCCCCGATGGGTGTTTACCGATTATGAGAAGGAGGGCAAGGTCTGATGAATTCTATAAGGTTCTCCTAAGTACTTTGTAGTTGTTGTATTAATCTAAGATTTTTCAGAAACCCTGCCCGTTTTGTGGGCAGGAAAGGAGGTGGATGAACAAGGTAAGAAAGCTGCGCCAACGAAGGCCAGTGCCTGCAGCAGGCTTGCGGTCGATACTCCCTTACTTCTTTTCTTGTGAAAATAAAGAAAGAACTAGAGTAGTTCTCTATTTATGAAGCACTATAGCTAGAAAAAATCCCGACCAGGGTTCGGAATTTGCGATGCTAGACACCCAACTCTACCTGGAGTAAGAAATTTCCTTGATCCATAGCTTTGCGTTGTCTCGTTGTTCATTTTTTGTGAATTCAAGCGTCTGCCATTCTTCGTTTAATTGGTGTCTCCTAAAGTTTATTGCGGTTTTGGACACCAGTTTTCGCGGTTTCAGAAAAAAGAACGTGATCAATTCCATGACGCAATTCTGCGCAAGCTTGCGGTTAGTTTCTCTTTCTTACTCTAATAAACACAACAATCAAAAAATATAATTCCAGCCCGCACAATGCAATGGGTGCATTAATGAGCTATGCAGCTACATCAAGAATACGCGGCGCATAACATGGCCGATGAATGGCGTCGTGGCCTGATGTTCAGCAACGAAGCCGAAAACAAGAGCCATGAGATGGTGCTTAGCACCATCCGCGGCTCGATCGCCGAGTGCAGGAAGAATTGGGAAGTAATAAATAAGGTCAGTATTATACTAATTATTTACTTAGTTCTTCCAAACACCTTACGATATGAATACAACTATTTTCTCAGGTAAATGAAGAACTTAGAATGGCGCTGTTCCATTCGACGGGATTTTTCGAGCAGCCGGTAAATATCTCGGAGGACTTTCGCGCCAAACCCGCCAAACCACAAAATGAAAACCAAAACAAAAGAACATGGAAAACAGAACAAGAACCTAACTCGCAATGAACTCAATCCTCTTTCACTATTGTATTGATTGCTTCTCGATGAACAAAATGTTCATGCAAGTCGTGTTACTTCCAAAAAAAATTCTAGTCCTTGAGACATATATTTTTATTTGGTTTCTTTTGCACATTACTGTAATCTTTATTAGGGACAGTAAGACAGCGCCATCTGCTCGAGGGAGCAGCCTTGCGCATTGAATGCACAGATATCCGTTGCGAAATGGCTATGATATAATATGTGCTCTACCCATAGACATTATTAAAGGCATTATTATCGACATCATTAAAGCACTTGCGTAATCCGCTAATCGGAAACTTATTTTCCCGTCCGTTACTGTGACATACCTACTGCGACATAAGGGTTAGTAAGAGTAGCTCATTCTCATTGACAAATACCACAACATCTTGACTATTCCTCGTTAATGACCGCTGTTTATTTTTGATCGACTAGCCGTGGCGAACGAGACCTTTCGAAACATAAGTCAAATGGCAGTTAGCCAAATGCAATGGTATAATAATTCTGTTAGAGATTTTTCGACCGATGCCAATTTTAGATAGCCCAATTATCGATGTAAGTACTACAACGTCTAAAACACGGCATTGATCGCGGAAAACCCGTGAATACAGCTGACTAACAGTGAGACACTGTCCCGGTGTTGTCTGTGGAAAGTAAAAGCAAACCTCACAGGCTGGATTGGAGGTTAAGCTTCGTCACAACAATCATCTGAGGTAAGAAAACTGAAGAACTATAGGCCAGACTGTGATGAAAGTCTTTTCTTCCGCTAACAGCCTCGGTTCCTGCTACGCAAAATAAATTTATTCAATAAAATTTTATTGATGAAATATGGCCGTGACAGGTGTTCTCGTCCCCAAAACTTTTTACGCGTAATACTGATTTAAAAACATGGACTTAAACATTTCCAGTACAAAACAGTGTTCTCAATTCTAGAGACGAGAGACAGAACTTCCCCGTTGCCTTGTTTTTTTTTATCTTTTTCATTGGACAGCAAGTGTTTCGCAACATGCTAAAAGATGATACCTGTATACAGTTGAGTTTTTTTTTGTTAAGATACCTGAAGGTTTCTTTCCAGCGCCTTTGTCCGGAAAAAGGAAGGGTTCCTTTCCAGGGTCTTCTTTTGATACATCGATATCAAGACGAAGAGGGGTATGAAGGAGAGGAAGGGTGTATTTTAAATAACAAAACTCAATCCCTTTGAACTTTCGTTATTGGTACCAATTAAATAAACTATTGAGAAGTTAAGAAAAGTTATCATCCGGGACCTCCATATCAGATTAAGGGTTCGCGAGGCCTTAATCTGAAAGTATGTAGCGGTATACGAATTAGGCTATTTATTACATTAATATCACGATAAGAGAGAGGGTCATGTGGAGGGATCGAGCATGGTCAGACTTGGATCACCATTGCTCATCGGGTGTGGTTCACTAGGACAGAAAGCGACTTTTCGCGTTTCGCAGCGCGAAACATTTTTCGCTGCGGGAACCTCAGGTCCACTGATGATCAGCGGTGGACCTGAGGTTCCTGCAGCGAAAAATGTTTCGCGCTGCGAAACGCGAAAAAGTCGCTTTCTGTCCTACTGAACCACACCCTTGCTCATCCTCCTTTGCTGTGCGCCAGCCTCCTGGGATACCGTAACGTCGGAGCCGCCCATCGAGTGAAGCCGTTTACTCGGCGATCATAGCTAGGAGATGCATGCTGTTTCCATCGAGACTTCATTCGCTACAGTCCCTTCCATTCAGGTGGCGATTCATGGAGCGTAGGCTGCGTCCAGATGTTTGCTACAGTTTCCTGCTAATAGCGTCCGGATGCACTTCCTATTCGTAGCGCAAGGGTCCTCATCGAAAGTGACTGGAGGTCCATGATGAGGTCGAACTTTGCAGCTCCTATCGCCTTTGCCGATGCTATTGAGCCAATAGCTCAGTGCCCGATCAGTAGCAAAGACTGGGGCAAACGTAGCGCTGATCTTGCCTACCGCGCTCCTTGCAAGGTTCTTCTTAAAATTGTCGTAAGGCATAATCGTTGGGTTTGGTCGTTGATCTATTTTGATTCCTACTTAATTATCCATTGCGCATTTGAGCTTCCGAAACATCCTGGCTGGAGGTCCTTTTGTGTTCTTCAACATATCAACTTATTTCATTACAAAGCTAATTTGACATGAAGAAGAACTGGAATAAAAATGGGATAGGAATTATGGGAACCCAATATTTTTTGTCTAGTGTAACCGTCGCCATTCGTGGTCATGTGTCCTTATTACCGCTATAGAATAGTTTAATAATATATCTGTGAAAATATACAGGGGGGGGGGGCAAAAAAAAGAGTCACTCTCACTCACATTCAAAACAGAATTAATTACACTTTGCCAAAACCAAACCGAATGAGCTCAATTGCATATTGAAGAGCACATTCTATTCTATCAAAAAATTACATAGGGGCTTTCTACACCGACGACATCAGAAGATTTTCCCACGGAAACATGGTTCGCGGTACGAGCTCAACGAGGTCGTCGAGAAACCATAGACGATACGACGTCTCTGAAACGCTGGTCAAAAGCCATTTGCATAGTCAGAGCTAGTGTCCTAAGAAGCCATTCACCAGTTATCCGATTGAAGAAATTATGTAGCAGCTTCAGAATGGAGCGATTATGGTAGGCCTCCTTGAGCTCGACGGTGATGACAGATGACGTCATATTCTGGAGACGGTGAACGCAGCGAAGGTGGGCCTGATTCTGCTTATGGGGGGACATCTAAGGAATAATTCGCCGTATAACTCCCAATAACAGCGGCATCCTTTGCGACGAAAAGTTTGATGATATGCGCCATAGGCAAAGTGACTCTTTTTTTTGGCCCCCCCTGTATATGATGGCGGCCACCCTATCTAATCGAAGTGAGTTGCGGAAAGACACTCACATCTAATCAAGGTAGAATGCGGGGAAGGCACTCATATCTATATATCTTTCAATGAGACTGTGGCATACGACTAGTTCGCCGTATTTGTCACCTTTGTCATAGTATTCTATGGCTGAAATGGCTGCTACCTTGCTGGCTTCACTTTCATCAAACCTTCTTGCAACTGTCATGCAAGCCCTTGAGAAAGGGCCTTTCAGGTATCCGATTTTGTATGGAATCTCGGGGTATCCCTATCTAATCATACACTCAGAGACTGTGCTCTGGATGGTGATTAGATATGACCGCCCTTCCGCAGCTCCACTTCGATTAGATATTGTCAGTTCGATTAGATATTATGAGTGGCTCCCCCGAACTACATTTTCACCTAATATATCAATAAATCTCTATCTAACTATAATTTTTTTTCAAATCTCGAAGGCTAAAAGGATACTACCATATTAGAGCTTCCGTGAGGTTCTAAAATTTTTCCGAAAGGTAGCTCGTACAAAAATAGCCTTTTTGTTTTTTTTTGCGCGAATAAGTCTTCAGAATTGATTTTGTGAGAAGGTTGAAAACATTTAAAACCGTATGATCAGTGCCTTATAAAGCGAACTTATATCTTTTGAAAATCCTTGACATGAACTTTCTTCTGCCAGAATCTTTAATAAGCCTGAGGAAGTCAACCTGCCAAAATCGTCGCTTTTTCTTCCACTTCGCCATAGTGGTAAAGGCATCGGAATTCTGTGAAAAATTCTGCCTGCTCGTTCTCACTGAAATGCGAACTATTTTAGTGCGAACACCTACTCTGGGATGCGCCATGTACACACATGTGGTTAGTAGTCGCCGTGATATTCAAAAGTCTGCCATCCACTGCTATGCTTTGCGGCTTTCAAATTTTGTTGCGAGTCTGCACTTACGCCCCCTTCCCCCTTTAGTTTAATTTAGTTTAATTCGATCCCGTTGCTGAACTTGCACAATTAACGGTTGACCTTGGTCTGGGGTGCGCGAACAACTTCGCTTTTGCTTTCACATCCACCCGAAGCTTTTCCTAAGAAAATTTCTCTCAAGGGAGCCCTTAACATAGCGTTGAGGTTACGGAAAAGCTCAGTTTTAGGACTAAGTGAAAATGGACTTCGGGGTGTGTGTGGGCAGTTTTCGTTCGCTCCATCCTCACCGTAAGCTCAGTCCTAGAAACCGTCCTACAAACGGCCTTTTACCGATACCATGTGTCAAATGCTGGTGGCGCATGCACTCCACCATGACGCCCCCTCCCTCCTAGGATAGATCAGAGTTAGGTTTAACCCGCCACGCAGCAACACTATAGTCACAAAACCGTTTTCGCGCGCCCCAATCGAAACAAGTTTACTGTCAAGCACTTTGATGTGCAGGCATCGAGTACGGTATTAAATTTGCGTGGTTTTTTCTGAAAGCTTCTTGGTTCCTTCTGAGTTTTGTTTAGTATTTTGAGGGGGTGGGTCCTTCAGTTCCTTTTTTTTGGAACTTGCTGATTCAAGGTTCTGTGCGGGAAATCGCTCTAGTGAGATCCAATTCTCGAAGAAATATCTAGTTGTTTTCATTTGGTGTGGTACTGAATTTGTTTGCCTTCCTTTATGTGTTGATTCAACATTTTAAAATTTGGCTAAGTTTGCTTATAAATCACTATTCCTTTTTGAATCTCAATTCCGATTTTTAGGGCTTCTTTAAAGGATGTTGGCCAGGTCCTTATCGGCGAATGCGTCCTCACGACGTGGGTTGGCTGCGGCAGCGGCTCAGCAGAAGAATACGGAAGAACTTCGGCTAACTTTCGCCTCTCCAGATGCAGTAAGTGGATGTGCTCCTGATTGTACGCGATTTTTGCTCTAGTATTATCCCTGGTCTTATAAACAAGAGGCAAGGTCGGTTTGTTTCCCTTGCACGCTTTGAAATCGTCAACAAACAATACCAAGGTAGAGTCGGATTTCCCTACCTCTTCAACGGGTCTCTTGGCTTAAATTATCTTTCTAATGAAGGGAAATAGTTCGATGCAAGCTCCCAGTGTGTAGGAAATGCCGAGTGACGGGAATAACGGGAAGAGGTGATAACACTTCTGGGTTGGATTTTTGAGTTCAACTTCCCAAAACTTTTTTTTTACATATTTGACGCTTTCTGCTTAATAAAGCATTTCGGTGGAATAGTTGGTTTGGACAACGGGGTTTCGTAAAGCCAAGAAATGCAAGGAGCCTAGTCCTTATATGTTCATGATGGATGGCAATTTAGAAGTGGATGGGTCTGGGTTGTGTGATCTTTTGAACTTTCTGTGTTTTCTTTCACGGAGGCGTAGTCCTCAGGCGGTTAGGGGATGGCGACTATCTCAGCTACTAACGTTGCCTTACGGAAATCCGTGAGACAAGCGAATGTAGGCAACTCTGATGAAGCAGTAGTCCGTGACTCGTTATCGCGTGGCAAAGGTTGGAGTTTGTGAGGTCGCTGTAGCCAAGAACCGCTAGGTTGTATTGGAGTCAGTAAAAAGCATATCTTTAGTAAATATATCAACCAACATATCCTCAGTAAGGCACTGTTCACACATTGCGCCACGCTCGAAACGACCGAATCTGCGGATCTGCGAAAAGATTCAAATGCGTATCGATCACAAATGGGAGGAGCGTCGAATCGCGCATTCGAATCTGCGAATCCTCTTTAAAAGAAATGGTGTCTATCGATCAGTCAATCGGAGATCGACAGCATCGAAACGGCGGTGCGAAAATCCTCCAGCAACGCTAATAGGGCGTGGTTTACTACGTCGATACGCATCTAAACCTTTTCGCATCCGCGTTCGCGCGTGCGCGATTCTCCTGGTCGATACGTATCAATTCTTTTCGCAATTCGAATTTTCGGATGATTCGAAAACTGTGAACAAAGCTAAAAAGCGACTTGTGTTTCCTCCAGCTTTTTCGAGATTCAGTTGAGAAATATGAGGTGTTTTTGATGGCGATGGCAAACTTCAAATGAAAGGTCGCGCGTAATGTGAGTTGTGTGAATGGTTTCTATAAAATAAGTTAGATAGATGCTATCGTTCAAGTTTTTGATACTCTCCTTTGTTTGTTTTTTCGTATAATCATTTTCTCGTTAACCCTCAAGGGGTTGCTAGGACTGGTACAGTTCAGTGTTGGGCAGCGCTTCACATTTATTGCGGTTAACGCATTGCCGACATTTCGGCTCGACAAGGTGACACACTTTTTTGCCATGTGGGACAATACAGCTCCAGGTGGAGACGCAGCACAGTGCGCAAGTTCCGAATTTATTACGACAACCAAAAAAGACGCTGGCGTTATTGCTTTAATTAAGTTGGGATTGTAACACCTACAGTAATCGTGACACTTGCATATTTTTTTAGTAATTGTTTTACTTGAAGGGTATCTGGAAATAGTCCTGTAGAATAAAGCATATAATCCTTGTACGTCTACAGCTGTTTCTTGTGTGCAGGTCAGCAAAAAAGTAGCCATACAAGTTTTACCAAAAAGGGGACCGGATCCAACCCCTTTCCTGAATTCTGGATTTGAAATTGAAGTTTTTTTCTGACTTGCTTTGGTACTTCCTTGGATCGAACGAAACATAAATTACGCTTATATTGGAAGCGATCGGCAAAGATTCGGAGCATGCAAAGTCGTGGCAGTATAGCACGTTGCACTGAGACGTTTAACTTTGATGTGCAATAACTCCATTGAAACAGGACTATAAAAAACCGTTATATTCACCA
>MU869172.1:26179-38397 GCA_036418205.1 Ostertagia ostertagi
TGATAGCACTACATTTTTTGTGTTTAAGTGCACAGTAATCGGCGCTGGTCTCAGTAAAGTGCTACTTGAAGTTATTTGTCAGTCATTTTAAAGACTTGATATATTCAATTTCTTATCAAAAACGTTAGATATAATGTTGTGCAAGATCATAAACTTTTTCGACATAACTAAGAAATTTGGAATTGTTTCGACATAAGCTTAAAAACTAAGAAGGTGTGCCAATTTTCAAAGCTTCTAGTTTCTTTGTTTGTGATCGAATAGCTTCCAAATTTCGCTATAATGATATTTATGTGCTCACAAGTAATAAACAATAGCTAGAAGAAAAATTTCTTCCACAAAAAATTCCAATTTTGAAAAGGCTTATTTCGCTATCCTTAAAATCGCTACAGTTATCAGGAGGAAGCCTATCAAGTTTGCCGCCGCTATTCACAGCAAATCTGGAAATTTGGACGCAAAATTTCGTCACCACCTACTTTTCGGCCTCCAGGGGGACGCTCAGCGAAAATGAACCTTGGTTTTGTATTAAACGTGAAAATCCCCACAGTATACGAAGTTTTGGAAAAACGCTCTACACCCTGAACGACTTCCTTTGTCGGATGCGAAAACATAAATCGGTACTCGATATGGTTCACATTATTAACGGGAACAATGCTCAGTTGTTAATACTGAAGCAGCTCAATGGTTGTAGTTGCGTACGCATCTGCGAAGTTGCAGTATTCAGTGAAAGCACTTTTATTCAGGGTGTCTGCAGGTAATATCTGAGACACTCGTAAAAATGGTGCGATAACAATCAACCCGAATTATTCCTGTCTACGTTGTTTTGGCTTGGGCAGTGAAATGAGGGTTACATGTATATTTCTGCTACTTTTCTGCATTCAATTATATCAATAAATGCATTGGTAAAGTTATATTTTCAAGGTAACGTGACGAAGCTCTTCGTCTCCTCGGGCACATTGTCGATGAATATCGATGGTTCCTGCCAAGTTCTAGCCGAAGAGGTTGTAAAAATTGAAGATATTGATCAAGCAGTGAGTCGAGCTTTTTGTTAAAATTCTTTCCGTTAGAAAAGGATATGCACAGCCTTCAGGGTGCTAGCCGTATAGTAGCTAGTACTTGTACAAACTTGTGCGATATCATTCTGCCTCTCATATGCCTGTTGTAGTCAGTTTTGCTGCCACAGTTGATAAGAAGCGATATTCCCATATTAGAAGTTCTTTTTGACTTGCACGTGAAACAGTAGTATTTGTAAGGAGTAAGATGAATTCTGAGCTGTTTACCAACGATGTTTTCGTTAGTGCACTGGGTAATAAGATCGTTTTTTGTCTCCATTTTCTTCTTTGACCGTTTCATTTTCCTGAATTTTCAGGCCGCGCGAACGGAATTAGAAGCAGCTCAACGTGCCGCCGTAGAAGGAAGTGAATTAGCTAAGGCTGAAGCACTTATACGAGCTGAGGTGATTTTCGTTGATCTTTCCTTCCCATTTGTAACTGGAGCATATGATTAATCGACGATGACGAAACTTACGAGACATGAAAGAGTCGGAGAAAATCCCGTTTCCTCGTGTGCACAGCTATTCAAGGTGTTCGGAAGCTTTATCCAGAACGCCTGTAAAACTGTTGCTAAATCACATTTACCTGAATTATTCCTGTCTTGTTCACTGTGACCTTGACAGTGAAATGAGGGTTACACGTGTTCAGTAAAATGTATAATAAATAAATTTTGAGATTGTGCTTAGTCAACTAAATACGGCCATTTCAGGTTGCTGACGCGTTGCTGAAGGCTGCCACTGGACAACAATAAATGTAACATAGGCCAATTTAGGATGGATTCTTTGCAAATTCAAAAACCACTCTTAATGGCAATTTTCTAAAATTTAATAGTGTTAACTACATACTCGCCCTTGGTTATCGTACTATAGATCGTTGATGTAGTGAGAATAAATATTATCAACAAACGTGGACCCAATGGACTTAATTTATGCGCTGTGGGGATAAGAGATGAGCCATCGAATGAGTCACAGTGCCGGCATAATAGTTTGTGCGTAGCACGTACACATCAACAGTACCTAATCGGATTTACGAAAAGGTACTATGAATAATCCACGATAGAGTGAACTCATGCTACTGGATTGCGCGGTCGGCCACTTTGTATGTGGTACATTCTTTCTGGCTGCTCGTACTTTCTATTTTAACGTATTTTTCCACAACATTGGCGTTATTGTGGATGCGTAGCCCTAGTATGGAATTACTGTTGGACTGTAGTCTTTGGATAGAATTATGTTAAAGATTCTGCTACGAAAACGTAGGGACTGATGAATGTCTTCATTTCTGCGAGATTCCCTAGTCAAGAGTTACACCGTGCTCGCTGCTTGAGTCTCTTTATCCTGGTTTCTCCCCATGCGCACGGTCGGTTTGTTTCCCTTGCCGCGCTTTGCCAACTCGTCCCAACCATAACCAAAACAACATGCTCAGTCGGATTCCCCCCTCCCGTCTCTTGCCTTAGCTTCCAAGTTACGCTCTCATTGACCGGCGCACCCACCTGTTCGCTCAACCTCAAATGTGAGGACTGCTGAACGTGCCGGAAAGACGTGATCCACTTCTGGAATGAATTTTGATTCCCTTCCAACCTTTTTTTTTACCATTAATTTCCCTCTGCTTAACCCGCAATTTCTGGACTGCAATTGTTAAGTAATCCACCACAGTTATTCGACAACAGCCTCAAACACGAACACAACGGTACGAAAAAGCAACTGTACTTCAATTTTCATGATTGCCTGTACATGAGGACATTGTGATGTTACCTTGGTGTGTTCTCTTTTGAACTTCTAGTGTCCACTTCCACACTCCACGAAGGCGTGAAGTTCCCACTGCGCTTAGGGATGGCACCATCTCAGGCCCTAAATCTGAAACAACTGCTCGCCAACCCTAAAGGGAAACTCCCGCTGTAGGAAAATTACAGATGTACAGGGTATCAGCAATAGCTCCGTTGAAAATCTTAAGTCGTTCTGCGGAGTCAGTGAAATTCCCGCACGTAATTATCATGTAGATTTTGTTCGAGGAATTTCTGTGTGCCGATAGGGTGAGAGGCGCTTCTTCGGCGTGAGTCACAAATTATACTGTTTACGCGGGCGGGTCAGACCTCCGTCTCAGTTAGTCATTGCGGTCGTAAAACCAAATCTCTTTCCCTAATAATTCATACAAGCCCCTCTAAGAAAATAGACCATGCATTGCAGCGACTATCCGTCAAGCGTTAAGCGCAGTAAAGATCCGATCGTCTCACCGCTCGTTCTAGTGGTCTCTTAACATACGCGTCGGATGTATTCAGCGGCATGTGTTGGTCCACGTCGTTGATTACTTGATCGAGTTCTTTTTATCCTCTCGAACTCTCAATTTATTGCGTGTTGTTGATATATTTGATCGAGATGTCATTTCATAATTGTTTTCGGATCTTTCTTTTGTAGGCTTCTGAATGCAAAGGCTATTTTCCTTCTTCCGTCTTGAAACCGTTTTTTATTTTGTTATATTTTACAAGGGCAGGTTTCCAATGGTTCCAATTGCCCCCGCCCCAACACCCGCCCGGCCCTCTGCGACTCTGCCCGCACCAGATCCCTCCGTCTCGATTCCACACCGGGTGCCCCTGGCGACGCCGTTCGCTCGTGCTTCGAGCCTTGCGACTCCTATTCATCGACATGCGTTTATCTCTCGCTTGCGTCCGCGCCATCGAACGAACGCGAACAGCCAAAGTGCGAAAAACTCCTCGCGCCCACGCTGAGCATAGGCGTGTTCATCTAACAGTCAATCGTCTCTCAAACAACACTTTTCGCAAACTCCTCGTTCGTGCTGTGCACAACTTCCCCTGGTCCATCCGTAACCATTCTTTTCCCCGTTGCATTTTCGGTATGAATCGCCCCACCTGTGACAAAAGCTAAAACACCGACTTTGTTTATCTCACTTTTTCGAAAAATACGTGAAGAAATATGAGGTGTTTTTGATGGCGATGGCAAACTTCAAATGAAAGGTCGTGCGTAATGTGAGTTGCGTGATGGTTTCTATAAAATAAGTTAGATAGATGCTATCGTTCAAGTTTTTGATACTCTCCTTTGTTTGTTTTTTTGTCGTATAATCATTTTCTCGTTAGCCCTCAAGGGTTGCTAGGACTGGTACAATTCAGTGTTGGGCAGCGCTTCACATTTATTGCGGTTAACAACACACTATGAGATGGCTGAAGCCAGGCGTTAACGCAATTGCCCGACTTTCTCGACAAGCGACACACTTTTTGCCAAGTGGACAGATACTAGCTTCAGTGGAGACGCAGCAACAGTGCCAATTGCGCTTTATTACGCACACAAAAAAGGCGAAACGCGTGCTGGTGTTATTGCTTTAATTAAGTTTAGGATTGTAACACCTACCTGTTTTGTAGTCTTCAGAAACCGTTATTTTAGTTTTTCATGTTTTCATGCGAATCTCCTTTCAGACATGGATTTAGTTTTCAGGCATTCTTCAACAATGCGGTAGTTAAACAAGTTGATGTACCTACCCTCGCTGGCATGGTCGGTGTTCTTGCCAACCACGTACCCACTATTGGAGTGCTGAAGCCAGGCGTTGTATCAGTGACTGATAATGAAGGTTAGGAACTTCATATNATCCACTGGATATCCCTACATAATCCTTCCCTCTTATTTCTGCTGTAAATACAGTAAGATCGTTGCGCTCTTGGTTATACTGTCACCATTGCTATAGTTTAATGCGCGTCCTCGATATTCTATGCATTGACAGAAGGTCATATTTAGATCATGCGGATCCAATATTTTTTCTTAGAGCGTGAGTCTTTTTTTATCACCTCAAGGGCAAGTTCAATGTCGAGACGTCTGCAAAGAACGGGATGTAAGAAATGGCAATGCATCAACTCGTGTTCTCCTATGCCTCCTTACTACCGTCGAACCTCCCCCTCTAATTAATGCTTCCCACTAATTGTGCTGCTTGATAGCACTACATTTTTTGTGTTTAAGTGCACAGTAATCGGCGCTGGTCTTAGCAAAGTGCTAGTTATTTTTCAGTCATTTTCAAAGACCCGATATATTCAATTTCTTATCAAAAACGTTTGATATAATGTAGTGCAAGATAGTAAGCTTTTTCGACATATCAAAGAAATTCGAAATTGTCCGATCATAATACCATATTAAGAAGCAGGCCAATTCACAGCTTTCTCGTTTGTTGTGGTGTCACATACTCTCAAATTCTACTACACTATATTAGCTCACAAGTGATAAACATTGCAAAAAATTCTTTTTTCCACAAAAAATTCCAATTTGAAAGAGTGATTCGTTCTGGGCACATTCGCTAATCCATTTAGAATGCTACATTATTCAGAGAATCCTCTCAATTCCGCCGCACTCAAGCAAATCGGAAATGGCTGCAAAAATTCGTTCACCACCTACTTTTTCGTCCTCCATGGGCGCTCAGCGAAAATTAACCTTGTTGTATTTACAAACGTGAAAACCCACAGTAAACGAAGTTTTGGGCAACGCTTAATACATACTAGACATCTCCTTTGTTGGATACACATAATCGGTGCTCGAAATGGTCACATTATTAACGAACACTGCTCTCTTTAACCCATTGCGGACCGCCGTTATAATTGCACCTCCGTAGGTTTTTGTCATCTGTCTAATCAGTGGCTAATGACCTATCGAAAATTTAACCAGTATGCCACTAAGTGATATATCCTGTGTCCAAAAAAGCAAACCAATGATTGTAACTTAACAAAATGCTGAAAAAATCAAAGATTGCTGTCCTTCTCCGCATGGTGGCGTGCTGCACCATGTGCAGCACGCGGTCCGCAATGGTTTAATCTGCTATCAGCTAATGTTCTGTTGCGTACTATCTGCAAGTTCAGTATTTAGTGAAGCCACTTTATTCATGTGTCTGCAGGACTAATATCTGATACACCGTCCAACTGTGCATAACTATCAACCCAGATATCACTGTCTACGTTTGTTTTGCTTGGCAGATGAACACGAGGGTATACATATATATTCTGCTACTTTTCTGCATTAAATTATATCAATAAAATGCATTGGTAAAGTTATATTTTCAAGGTAATGTGACGAAAGCTCTTCGTCTCCTCGGGCACATTGTCGATGAATATCGATGGTTCCTGCCAAGTTCTAGCCGAAGAGGTTGTAAAAATTGAAGATATTGATCAAGCAGTGAGTCGACATCTTCTGTTAAAATTCTTTCCGTGAGAAAAGGATATGCACAGCCTTCAGGGTGCTAGCCGTATAGTAGCTAGTACTTGTACAAACTTGTGCGATATCATTCTGCCTCTCATATGCCTGTTGTAGTCAGTTTTGCTGCCACAGTTGATAAGAAGCGATATTCCCATATTAGAAATTCTTTTTGACTTGCACGTGAAACAGTAGTATTTGTAAGGAGTAAGATGAATTCTGAGCTGTTTACCAACGATGTTTTCGTTAGTGCACTGGGTAATAAGATCGTTTTTTGTCTCCATTTTCTTCTTTGACCGTTTCATTTTCCTGAATTTTCAGGCCGGCGAAACGGAATTAGCAACAGCTCCCACCGGCCGCTAGAGGAATGAATAGCTAATGAAGGCACTTTAATACGAGCTGAGGTGATTTTCGTTGATCTACCTTCCATTTGAACTGTGGCAATATGATTATCCACATGAAAAGAAACTTAACGAGACAATAAAGATACGGAAAATCCCGATTCTCGTGTGCCAGCTATTCAAGTGTTGGAAGCCTTTATCCAGACGTCCTGTCAAACTGTTAAATCACATTTACTATACTTCTGTCTTGTTCACTGTGACCTTGACAGTGAAATGAAGGTTACACGTGTTCAGTAAAATGTATAATAAATAAATTTTGAGATTGTGCTTAGTCAACTAAATACGACCATTTCAGGTTGCTGACGCGTTGCTGAAGGCTGCCACTGGACAACAATAAATGTAACATAGGCCAATTTAGGATGGATTCTTTGCAAATTCAAAAACCACTCTTAATGGCAATTTTCTAAAATTAATAGTGTTAACTGCATACTCGCCGTCGGTTATTGTGCTATAGATTGTTGATTTAGTGAAAATAAATATTATCAACAAAGTTGGACCCAATGGGCTTAATTTATGCGCTGTGGGGATAAGAGATAGACCTATCGAATGAGTCACGTCGCATAAATAGTTTGTGCGTAGCACGTACACATCAACAGTACCTAATCGGATTTACGAAAAGGTACTATGAATAATCCACGACAGGGTGAACTCATGCTACTGGATTGCGCTGTCAGCCACTTTGTATGTGGTACACTCTTTTTGCTGCTCGTACTTTCTATTTTAACGTATTTTTCATCAATATTGACAAATGGCGTCATAGCCGATTAGGGAATATGTAACCTTCTGAGCGCGTGCGGTACCATACTCCACAAATATGCCGAATGACTAAGGCCGAGAATGCGATTGCGCCTACCATGAAGGTATTCAGCCACACGATCCGCTTTTCGAAAACCCGTGTTCTCATGCTATAAACAGTAGCGGTCAAAAGCTTTCGGAAAACTTCTTTTGGATCTCTTGTACCGCTACAAAAATGTACAAATTCGTTCTACATTATACAGAATCAAGTGTAGATTACAATACAGCAACATATTTTCGAAAAAGGAGATTCCGCTGAAAGGATCTTTTATAAGCATGGCGCGTTCAGATTCCTATCCATCACAGAATCGCAAAAAGTTCGAATACTTACAATGATAATTAACTAATTTGATAACTAGCTTGAATTTCTATGTGAGCTAATTTATTGGCACGATTGACATATAAATGATTTTAGCGACCTTCAAGTCGAACCCCTGCACACTGTGAACTAAATCGCATTGTTTGGTGGGATTCTAACTGGAATGTGTTGAGCGACATGCCAGTTCTTCCGTGGGATGTAGAACTCAATTGGACTTTAGATCTCGACTTGGTCGCTTCATAACAGCTTCTTTTTCTGGGTTTAGGAAGGCGGCAGTGAGGAGGTAGGCCTGCATTGGGTCATTTCCACGATAGAAAACCCATCTTTTTCGGCCAGTTCTGACTATCGAAGAGAAGCATTGAAATCTATAGACTGTTCTCGTACTCAGCCACAACCACATTGCGAATTAACATAGAACTGGAGAATCGCCGAATGGTCGCACACATCTCCATCCATGGCAGTAACTCCACTATTTCTGAATGCTGGGATCATATACTCTAAATAAGGTTTCCATATGGCTGACATCTCACAGACTCCACAACATCATTTTTAGGAAGACAGAAATCCTGCTCGTCGCTGAGGCAAAAGTTCACCTCCGCCTCAGGTCCGTCGCCTTTAGTGTGTCAGCCGGTTGGACATCTGCTCTGAAGCCACGAGTCCTATGGCAACCCCGCTACTAATATTCACGCGTCGGCGATATTGCTCTCTGGACCTTTCAATACAGAACAATTCTTTAGTTGGTATATCGGGTACGGGGCGTGCCAACCACCCTTCGAAGTATTTGATGAGGGCCAATTTTCTTGTGAGAATACTTTTTTGTGAATGATCATTCGTCTTATGCTTACTTGCTCCAAAAACACTAAAAACATTCGATATAATTGCTTCGTAGAGACTGAACATACTAACAAACAATTTCTATTTCGTTCCGGATTGCAGGTTTAAAAAAAGGACCTCCATGAAAAACTGCTTCCTTTGCATATGAATTCATTTTGAAATTACACATTACTCAATGGTTGAACTAAAATTAACAAAAACAAGTGAACATTGAAGAGTAGGAATCATAATGATGTGGGAAACAAAAAGTTTCCAAACTCTTGACGCGCCATTTCTTATAAAAATCTTATTTCTCAAAGATGATTATGGATTTTTGGAAATTATCCCTCCCGTCGTATTCTGGACTTAATTTTGTATGTCATATCTCAATTTGAGGCAATTTCGTTATGTGCTAGACTTCGTCTTATTGTTCAGCGTTTGTCCCGCTTGTTGGCGGGGTCCGCTTTTCTGATGTGCTGTCGCCACTTTTCCCGATTAAATGCTTGGTCGGGGTGGATGTTAACCAACTTCAAGTCTGCGTGCAACGTATCGAGCCAGCGCTGTTTCGGGCGCCCCTTGGGCCGCTTTCCGTGCACGTCTATGTTGAGGCCGATCTTGCGAACACTGTCATCATTTCCGCGAAGAACGTGGCCAAACCAACGAAGCCGAGCTTCGCGCATTTTATCAGCAATGGGAGCTACACCAAAGCGTTCTCGTATGACATCGTTCCGGACGCGATCTAATCGCGTGACACCAGCCGTCCAGCGCAGCATCTTCGTCTCCATTACACCGAGGCGAGTTTCAGTGTCCCTGGTCGCTGGCCAGCACTCAGCGCCGTACAATGCCACTGGTCTTATGACTGTCCTATAGATCTTCGATTTTAGGCGTTCTGGGATTTTCTTGTCACAGAGAACTCCCGTCATAGAACGCCACTTGGACCAAGCCGCACTCACACGCGAGTTCACCTCAGTACTCATACTGCCATCAGACGCAATTGCTGATCCAAGGTACTTGAATGTCGTTGCACGTGTCAGCTCTACTCCATTTATTTTGATAGAACCGCACTCGCTCGTGTCGGTTGTCAGGTACTCAGTCTTCCTAACGTTCAACCTGAGTCCGAACATCGCTAGGCGATCGCACCAAGCTTGCGCTTGTTGTTCGAGTACGTTTTTGTCTTCGCAGGCGAGCATCACGTCATCAGCATAGAGAAGCGTCCATGGAGCTGGTTTCTGAGGTCTCGTGAGATGGCATCCATGACGACAAACGAAAAGAAGTGGGGAAAGCGCAGAGCCCTGATGTACCCCAACAGAGATGGGGAATTCTGTCGAAACGCCAGCTGACGTTTGCACTCGGCTCTTTGGGCTTGAGTAAAGCATGCGAACCCACTCGATAAGCTCTTCGGGGACGCCATGTTGTCGTAAGGCGTACCATATTACTTCACGTGGAACGCGATCAAAAGCCTTTTCCAAGTCTAGAAAGGCAAATGCACCGGCTTTTGTTTTTCACGGTGTTTTTCTAGCAGAAGACGAGCGGCGTGTATGGCATCAATGGTGCCGCAGCCAGTCACGAAGCCGCATTGGTTCACGGTAAGCTGGACTATGTCACGAATACGGCGATCTACAATTCGTTCGAATACCTTCATGCTGTGGGAGAGCAGACGAATTGGTCGGTAGCTCGTGCAATCTGCAGGACTCCCCTTTTTCTTCCAAATCGGGATCGTCGTACTCTGTTGCCAACTCTCCGGCACTTTCTTTTCTGCGACGACTTGGTTGAAGAAGTCGTCAGCCACTCTGCTGGATTCCAGCACTGTGACTTCCACAGATCGGCCGCCAAGTCGTCGGGACCCGTTGCTTTACCTGTCTTATCTTCTTCAAAGCCGCCTCTGTTTCGCTCACAGTTATCTTCGAGACAGGGCCGTGGACCGGAGCATAGGAAGGGATTGGTGTGAGAATTCCACTGTCGAGATTTTCTCGAAGTAGTCGTGCCACCGCTTCACAGCCCTCTTGCGGTCCATTACGAGTCGCCCGTTCTCGTCATTGATGCCAAAGAACTTCTCGATATCTTCGGTCTGGCGATGGCGAGCCTTGGCTAGTTTGTAAATATAGCGTTCGCCGTCGCGCGTCTTCGAGCTTCTCGCTAACGCCATCAATTATGCTCCTGGCAACAGCCACAGTCTTCTTGCTCGCCTCTTGCGGCGCTCTGATAGTTGTTCTTATCGCTCACTTGTCACGAAAACACTGAGAGCCTTTTCTTCACCCGTTCTTTTTCTCTGACAGTGTCGGTCCACAGCCATGTCTGCTTGTCGATTTTCCGCCGTCCAGGCTTCGTAATGCCAAGCTCGGAGCGAGCAACACGGACTATCGTTTCTGTGGCACATTTCCATGTTTCGTCGACAGTCGTTACTGGCGGTAGCCGAATGCGACTGAACAGAGCGCGGATTCCTTTTCTTTCAATCGCCACCACTTGATCCTTGCAGGCCCACACCGTTCGGCTTTCTTGGTCCTTGGAGGGGCAATCTTTAATGTGCAAATCAGTGGTCGATGTTGCGTAGCGACTGTCTCGTACGGCACTGTCTTCGCGTCCGTCACTAGCCCTCGATCACGTTGCCTGACAAGAACGAAATCAATCTGAGTTCTGGTATTACCGCTGTAGAACGTGATGAGGTGTGAGTCACGTTTACGATAGTTTGTGTTCACGATGGTGAGATTGTGAGAGCTTGCATATTCAAGAATTCGCTCACCATCGGCGTTTCGTGACCCATAACCAAACCCACCATGACAACTATAACCATCTTTCGCAGATCCAACGTGTCCATTAAGGTCACCTGCGACAATGATAGCGTCCTCCGATGGTACCTCAGCGGTTTTCTCATCTAACAGGGCCCAGAACTCGTCCTTGGCTCGTTCGGAGCAGCCAGTCTGTGGAGCGTAAGCAGAAAAGATGTGGTATTGACGCTGCTCCATAGCAACAACGATCTTCATCAAGCGGTCATCGTAACGTTCGACATTCGCAATAGAATCGCGGAAACGTTCGGAGACAACCACACCGACGCCGCTGGTTGTCCTGGGACTGCCACAGAGAACGACTTTAAAGCCGCGGCCAATGTCCCTCGACTTACAGCAGGACCACCTCGTTTCCTGCACGGCACAGAAATCAATTCTTCTTCGCTCCAGTGCTTCTACCAACTCGCACGAGCGACCTGTCAATGTGCCAACATTCAATGTTGCAACGCGAACCTTCCATACGTTGCGGGACTTTTGGACTAGCCTAGTTGCCCCCCGATGCCGTCCTTGCATCCGGAGACCCTCGCATACTTTTCACACTCGCCGGGCTTTGCGAGTGCGCGTCGGCTCCCGCGGACGCCGTAGCATTATCTCGATACTCATATAGCGACATGACATTTGTGATGTGACGTGGGTGTTCGTAGGCCGGCCTGTCACGGGGGCCTGTCGCCTGCATTCGAATGTCCGCGTTCAGCTCAGCTCACAAAAGTGAGCAGTTTCCAGTGGCACCCTTGGAGGAACGGACACCGACTCACCTTCTTCTCATGCCAAATATTTCCTAATATTTTGTTCCCCTCCCATTTGTTTTGCACGGGCACGTGTGATGTACGTGCTGCTCTCTGAATCTACTAATGAAATGTTTTATAAATGAGTCGTAATAA
>MU869173.1:0-30703 GCA_036418205.1 Ostertagia ostertagi
GATTTTTAAAAATGAACATATGAACAAATGAACAAATAGATACATGAATAAATATATAAATAAATAACTGCTAAACAATAATGTCAAATAATAAAGAATAACATGTAAACATGTGTATGAACAATCC
Organism: Ostertagia ostertagi; assembly: GCA_036418205.1. Taxonomy (NCBI): domain Eukaryota; kingdom Metazoa; phylum Nematoda; class Chromadorea; order Rhabditida; family Trichostrongylidae; genus Ostertagia; species Ostertagia ostertagi. Next base: position 128 of record MU869173.1, read on the forward strand.
AGAAGGAAGTTCCATGGGCGTAAAAAAGGTCAACATGGGTGTGGTGCTGTGAGGTGTCACGCTGTCCCATGCCGCCTGAAAGGTGCTCTACGGTATGGCTCGTCACGGTGTTGAGTATAACTACAATTAGGGAATTCGTGTCGTCCTTTGCTGATAACGATTTGCGTGGTCAAGTGAAAAGGCTGAAAGCTGTAACAGTTCTTAGGAAACCAGCATCTGTAATGGACATAGTGAGATGACTTTTGAACGAATTCACTAGGAGAATATCGGCTTTCTTCCAGAGTTGGAATGAACGTAAATCTACGACGAAAATGAGGTGATAGATCAGAATTAATGGATGTCCCTTGAAAAATTATTGAAGCCACTTCGGCACAACGGCGAACACAAAAACACAGCCTGGAAGGTAGACAACGAATTGGTAACCTTCCACAAACAAGACCTATACTTCGAAATAAATTTCAAAAGGGTTATAAAAGCTATTTCATACTGCTTAGGAAATATGGCTATTTCCTTGCTCACCTTACACGCACGTGGGAACAGCAGCAAACGTAAACAAACTAGAACGGTTATAAAGCAAAACAATTGAAACAAATCAAGTGACAGCGAAGCTGCATGGCACAACTTGGCCATTGCTAGTGAAACGAAAACGTTCGGAACTGAGCCGAGGGCGTTGTCCTGAAGTAGCAGTGGATGGGAGACATAAACTCTTCAAAAATAGAGACGCCGTTCATTCGCTCGGAGCAAGCTTAGGACTAAGCCTAGGCCCAATCATAGGCTTAGGCATAAGCCAATGTGTAAGCATAAGCCTTAACCTAAGTCTAAACCCAAACTTAACCTTAAGCTTCAATGATCGCGCAACTGTGGTGACCTGACCCCAGGAGGAGAAACGCACGTCTCCCCGTCAAGTAACACAGAAATACTTTTGGAATAATACTTAAGGAATTGGGTGGAGTGGCGCTGGTGGAACTGCAAAGGTTGGTTTCCTTAGTTGGAATCTTACCTATATTTGTTACTCTTGAGTAGTAGAGTAGTACTGTGGGGCTTGACCGGGTAAATTACAAGCTAAAACTTCCAACCGACTTCAGGTCCTGAAGACGACGAGTTGTTCGAAACGTCGACCGAATAAATAGTTCCATCGTAACAACCTGTATGGCAGAAGAAAAACAAGCAATATTCTCAACATGCCCAGGTTTCAAGAAGACCGAACATGGAATCTGCAGAAAATACTTTTTGCAAGTTGCCATAATTTCAACGACTATAACCTCCTTCAAATGCACTGTTGCTCAAAAAAAGGATTTGGAACCTACGATATTTCACCCTTTGAAATGAACAAATTTCACTGCATGTTTACTGGGCATATAGCAAATTTTTTGAAAGAGGATGTGGAAAATTGGCTTTTGCTTTTTGCTTGGTCCCCCCATACTACTGCAGGGAACTTTGTCCGGAAACTTCGTCGGCATGCCTTCGAAAAAAGTCCGGCTCAGCCACTGAGGCCTTTTGATTCCAATCTGATACCCGCCATATACTCGACGTATCAATTTCTTTGGTCCTGTCTCCCTTTCATTGATGAGCAGAGGTACCCTTGTCGCTCAGTCTCCGTCTGGCACGTCCGATACTGAGAATAAGCTGCTCCTTGGGATCCAACCCTTTGAATGAAAGTAAAGCAGGTACAAACAGCAGTATTGAGATCCAAATACAACCTTTTAGTCAGAAAATGATGAAAAACTCTTGGTGTCTCTCAAATTTACATTTCCGTTACAGGAAAGGGAATATGAAGCGCATGGTAACGGCTGAACTCGTATGATCCGTGCACATGACATTACACGCGAGTAGCGTTTTCCATCCACACTAGAACAGGCTAGTGCTATTCTGACCATTGCGACCACGGCTCTTACTTCCCCCCCCCCCCCATCTCTTCGTCGATCGAGAAGTCCTCAAAGCATGGTTGACCAGCACCCGTGTGAAAGGAACCCCACATCAGAACTGCGACGAAAACCGCACCAAATAAAACAAAATAAATCAAAAACTGTTACACAAGTATTTGATTTATTTTGTTTTATAAACTGAGCTTTTTCGTCGCAGTTCTGATGTGATGACTTGGTTATGGTGGCCACTAAGAATGCAGTCCATCATGGAAGGTCGTCTCCACATGAAACGTCTGGTGTCGCCATTCGTTTCAACCAACTCACGCCATTTTTAGGTCACTTTGGATGGTAAGTTGATAAAACAAATCTGGGTCCATAAATAACCTACTGAGTATCGTTGAGGGCATGGAATGTGAGCTATTAATGAACATTTCCTAAGACCGTTAATTCTACGATATCACGACATGCTGATAAAATATTCAGCCTTTGGAAACGAGGAATTTCAATGACCAAATACACACCAAGTGACGTCATTGGGGTTGATAGAACTATTGACAAGATTGAGCGATTCCACAGGCTTGGTCCTATTAAGTTGCCGGATAATTTTCCTTATCAACGAATTTTAAAACTGAGAGGATACATTCATAAGCATACAGTGTCCAAGCAACTTTTTCCGCTATGACATGGGAATAAATATTGCCAGTCATCAACAAGTCAAGGAGTACACAACCGATCTACAAAAATCCTACTGGATTCGAGGTAAGCAAACCAGCCCTTTTGGCGTTTCTGCTGGGGCCGTATGCTGAATGTTGGGGAGGGGATGGGGTCCCCGAGGTCGACGGACTACTTCAACTCGGTCGGTACGGTAGGAGAGTGATGACGAAGTGGTGCAGCTAGGTCCAGCAGCTCCGCCAAAAGGGCTGGTTTGCTTACCCCAGGACTAAGCCTTGGAGAGGGGACGGACCCGTCTCTCTTTAGGTCCTGAGGTAAGCATTGTGGCGGTTTTAAGGACCGAGTTGAAGTAGTCCGTCCACCGTCGGGGACCCCATCCCCTCCCCAACATTCAGCATACGGTCCCAGCAGAAACGCCAAAAGGGCTGGTTTGCTTACTTCACTGAATCCTGTTGGTAAAATATCAACGCATGGCGGATGCGCCGCTACTGGTTAATATCATTGTTTTGCACTGAAGATTTGACGTACAAAGCCACTCATCCTTCTGGTGTTAATTATCTCGTACAATTGTTCAGGAGAAGAATAAGTCTGAGCTGTACGTCTTTAGCCTTTACACTAGTTCAGTATGTGAGCACACATAGAACTACAAAGCATGGCAGCTCGCGAAAGATCAACAACAAGTCACTTCTTCTCTATAAATTTATGCTTTCATGAAACACGCAGCCGTTTCCGAGGGTTGCACTGTAATTACACAACACATTGGAAAGCTTTTGACTGTTGCAAATTTTTGTTGACTCTTGTGAATTTTCGCAAGGCGAACTGCGGCCAAAACAGCAGTTAACAAACAAAAACAAGTCAAAATTCATTGCTAAAGCTTTCAGCCTCGCGGTCATTGCCGATATCGGCTAACCGGCTCAACACGTTATACGTGTGAGTGCTGAAAGCTATGGTACGTATACCATGAAAAGCTGAGTTGGAATGAAATGGTGCCCCGGTAGCGTAACTGGTAGCGCACTTGCCCGGAAAGCGAGAGGTGCGGGTTCTAGTCCCGCCTGGGGCGAAAGTTTTGTTCACAACCCAGCATTCTTGTGGAACTGGGAAGTGTGCATCATACTGTGAAGGAGAAATGCATACTGCACATTGAAATGGGTAGTCAGCGCTGGAACTCAGACGAAGCCTAGGCCGGAAAAAGAAGAGAGAAATATAGACAGATAAGATGCATAGATCATGAAATGTATGACCAGGAAAGGATGATGGGTCGAAGTGGCCATATGTAAAAGACCTACACTGGTGGATGTGTTTTTGGACGCTGATCTCGAATCTGCTTTCCAAATCTGCCAAACGATTTTCTGAATGGAGTTATGAAGGAAAGTAGTGCAGCGGTAGTAGTCCGGGTTCACGTGCGAGACGTCGTAGGATCGATTCCCTGGCGGGTTCTCTTTTTTTGCCTTCGCTGCAAAATGATTGAAAAAGGCTCCCAACAACTTACTCGATCAATGCTTGCCTGTAGTTACCCGTGCAAAGACTTTGCGAGGAGTTTCTAACCAGTTTGGGCGCTTGCTAACGACTGCACATGGAGCCCACAGAACTCTTGACAGACGTTTTTGCAGCAGACAAGTGTAACATTCGCATTTCGGGAAAATTCTCCCAAGGGCAAGATTTCTAGCCAAATACCCACTCAAGAATCGATCCTACGACCTCTTGCCCGTGAGCCGACCACTACCGCTGCTCTATTTGCTTCATAACTCCGTTCAGAAAATCGTTTGGCAGATTTGGAAAGCAGATTCGAGATCAGCGTCCAAAAACACATCCAACAGTGTAGGTCTCATTGCATATGGCCACTTCGACCAATCATCCTTTCCTGGTTAGAGAAGTGATACCTCTGAAAGGTAAGAATGAAGCAGGATTAGAAAGCAAGATCAAATGAATACTGCACAAGCATAAATAATTCTAAAGTTTTCTTTGATTTCAAGGGTGAACTGATTCAATCCTTTCATATTTTCAAATTTTTCAAACAGAAGTAGAAATAAGTCATTGAAAATCTAAACATATTTCTCAGTATTAGCATTTTGATTGAATTTTGAAGTGAATCACACCAATTCGCACAAAATGTGCTTGGAAGGCAAATAACTGGGCAGTTTGCATGCCGTAAAATGGTAAGTGTGGAATATCCATGCATTCAAATGTGGCCGGTGTAAATGGTTGGTGATTTTATGAAACCCATAAACTTGAAAATGAAACCAGGAAGGAGAAAATGACCGAAATGCATTCTCCACGGGCTCAGTAGCTCCATGACTCAGGGAGGCAACAAGAGTTTGTGCGACAAAACCTCAAATTAGGATGAACCTGATTTACTAGCAGTAGAGGTGGGAAAAAGCCTACAAAAGAAGGGTAAGCTGCAATGAACGAGTCAACCCTAGGGTGACATCTGATCGAAGACTCTTTCCGAGTGGTCGTATTTGCCTTGGTGCAGAAAGAGACAGGGGGAGGAGTATTTCACAGCGTAAAATTTGCTTCTCTTTCCGCTCGGTACAACTTCGAAGGGGACGCATAGTGCCAGGTTTTGACGATACTAATGGTACCTTCGTGTATACATAGGATCGTATCGCACGTGGCTCACCCTGGGAAATTCCACGCTTACCCGCGAGAAATGGGATTGAAAAGTACTAAAGCAGTGAATTAGGCACATAACCAAGGGATGCGTTAAAAAAGAAAACCAGGTAGCGGGGAGTGAGGGCACCCAGGAATTGCGCTTCATCAACTCAGAAAGGACTAAAACAAAAGCTGAACATTTATAGCTTAAAAGATAAAGCATTCACCATTTAACATTCCATTTGCTATGCGCCATACAACGGACTTTTTCTCGTCATATTTGAATGCTTACTGGGCCTACACGAAGATTTGCAAGAACTTGAGCCAATCAATGTCAATCTAACTCCCTCAGCAGTCTCTTTACCGATTAACCTACTCATTATCGCGCGTGGGTGAAATCAGTCCCACCAACTGTGCTTCTTTGATTCATCTAAAAAACCAGTGTCCAGCTTAAATTCAAGACTACATGTGATTATATGAAATCCAGTAGCCTGATTATCCAAGCATTCGTATTACCCCAACTCCGTGCCTGTGACACTCAGAAATGAATCTTCGATAGGATTACGCTTTCAGAGAATGCACGCAAACAGAAATAGCCGGGGATTGGAGTGCGTGGTGAGCTCGAATTGCATTCGAGTGCTCATATCCGGAAACCACTTGCAAGAGAGCTCTTCAGAAAAAGCTTGCGTCACCACATCTCACCAGACATAAGGATCTCAACCCATGTATTATGAAAAACATTCTGTGTTAATGCGCCTTTCTTGGGATTAGCCACGCATCCTACTTCCGTCCTGAACAGCAACGGCAGTTCATATGCAATTCGTCCCATGCCGCGAATTCGGGGGCCACACAACTCAGTGCTTTCAGACATACAAGGCTGAGACCAATTCAAAAAGTGCGGGAGGAAATTGTGAAGGACTTCATCTGGGCGGTTGATTGCTGTAAGATCCTACTATATATAAGCGGCTAGCGTGTGTCTGTTGGTGTGTGTGTGTGTTTGACCGGAAATTCATAGCTCGAGTCACAGTAACGATAGCGCAGTGGTTCTTACATACAAGTGTTATGTGGGGCGGTCCCGGGACATTGGTGGTACATGATTGGAAGCGATAGCAACTGATAATGGCTGATAAGATGCGCTAGAACGCAAAAGTCGTCAATTCTGTCAAGTAACTCCAGTTGACACTAGAGCATCCATACTCACAGGTGTCATGTGGGGTGGGACGGGAACATTGTTGGTGGGTGACCGAACGCGAGAGCAACTGATAAGGGCTGATAAGGAGCGCTAGAGCGCAAATGTCACGAAATTTATAAGGCGTGGAACTCAACCCAAAGCCAGCAATAAAGGTGCTAGAGAACAGGCTTGATGAGGATATAAGAAAGACAGATTTAGGCTCGAAGACGGAAGCATCCCTGCAATAGTGACGTGCGGCAGCCAATCCGATAAATTCTTATAAGAAAAAAAAAAAAAAAAAAAAAAAAAAAAAAAAAAAAAAAAAAAAAAAAAAAAAAAAAAAAAAAAAAAAAAAAAAAAAAAAAAAAAAAAAAAAAAAAAAAAAAAAAAAAAAAAAAAAAAAAAAAAAAAAAAAAAAAAAAAAAAAAAAAAAAAAAAAAAAAAAAATAAAACATAAAATGAATGAAAAATGTCAGCATCCTTTCAGCAACCGATTAATTGGCCCCGAGTTCCTCAAAATACTCAAGGGGTGTGGAGCGGAAACACGATATACACCAAAGCAGTGGGAATATTGCTGGAAAAATAGATCACCGCTAGGTAGAAAAGTATACGAAACCGCTAAATACACTGCCCAACATCCGAGGCCTGCGGGAAGCCCTGGGTTTGTTTTCGCGCTAGAGGCGTGATGATGAGCAAAGCAGGCGGTATATTGTTGCTGTATTCCAAGCCTAATCGGGCGCTGACTGTGTTAGTGTCCTACGGAACCAGATCCGAATTCGCGATTTATGGTAGGTCGGTTGACGGGCTATGCAGGAGTTACGGCTTTATCACCATCACTGCTAAGGAAACTCTTCCTAGTCAAATGCTTAAACTTGCATGCATGTGCCCTCCTCCAATACAACCGGAGCCCGCGCTATGCTCAGCTCCTAGTAAACTGGAGAAGAATACTTTGACATTTCCCCGCTCCACCGCGAAAGCGAGCGGAGCCAAACTGGTCCGTTAGAAGGAAATTGTTGAGTTCGTGGTTGGCCACTTTGAATAAGAAATGTTAACAATCGTTTGATGGGTGTGGTCATACGTTGTTGTGTTGATATTCCGTTTATCAGTGTTTTTGAAAAAAGGGTATGGAAAGCTTGGATGGACGGTAGCGTACGAGACAGGACTCGATTCCAGATCGCGCACTTGGTAAGCAGCGCAACATTACTCCTGTCCAGATCTAGTTTACATGAGTATGAACCCACTCCATACTTTGACGGGTATCGCTCTCACTATGTTATTCTTTACACCACCTCATAGCACCTGATCTACTCGTGGTGTTGTCCTTCACTAACTGAAAATTAGGGTAACTCAATAGAGGACCAGGTTTTATACGAGCAGCTGCCCTTTAAACTTTAAAATCTTTAACTTTTGAGTGTTAAACCCTTAGAAGCTTCTTCTTCTTCTCCCTAGCGTTAGTCCCGCGCAGTCGCAGGGTCCGCTGTTTTTGTCAGCCGTCGCCACTTTGCTCTGTCCAGGGCATCTTCCATCGTGGCCGCGACCTCACCTAGGTCCTTCTTGATTACGTCTTTCCACCTTTTCTTCGGGGCTCCTCGCGGTCGCTTGCCTTGTACTTCGAAGTCCATCGCTGTTCTTATCGGATGGTCCTGTGGCCTCCTTAGCACATGCCCATACCATCGCAGACGCTGTTCTCGTACCTTCAGCTGGACAGGGGCAGTCTGCATGACCGCTCTGACATCCTCGTTTCTCAGCACTCGCTGCCGTAGAGCATCGCAGGCCTTTACCAGGTCTGAATCGGCGCTACAGCCTTCTTCGAGCGCCTCTGGAGACACCTGTCGGACACAGAGGACTCTCCCGATGAATCCCCTTCCATTTCACTCCATGCATTGCGTCACCGACGCGCGTTCACCGCTCTGATCCATCAACTACGTCGGCCTAGCCGCGATTCAGGTAAACCGAAGCTCATCCTTTTGAATTGCGTCTCACCATGCCGTCCACGATCGGTCTGCACTACTCTCGGAGCTTCAGAACATGGTTCTTCCAATTGACATCAGCGATATGCCACCTGACTGCCTAGGGACTGTTGCTCCATTTCTGCACACCTTGCTTTGAAGTGGCTCTAAGCCCCAGTCGCGTACATGTCTTGATTCACCAGAGGCACCAATTGAGCGTGTTCGCACGTTTCATTCCCTGGAGTGACCTCCATAGTACTTGCTCCGCGGGTTAGCCTGTGTCGAACGACTTTTCCAGATCAGACTCAGACCTTGGTAGCACAGGAAGGGCATTCTCGAATATCGGTCCATCACTGCTAGCATGTATGATTGACTAGCAGTCGTTTGGAGACTTTATCGGGCATATGAACCAGTACTGTTCCTGGGAGATCGTGCCGACCAGCCCCCGCAGTTACGAGTCAGACCAGTGATGCGCTACGATCCACAGCTTCATGGTATTATTGCGCCAAATCAACGTGATTCGCTGGACCACAGGTTATGTATGGAGAAAGTATCGCAGCTACCCTTCTGCTTCGAAGATTGGGGACAAGATAGTGATTCTCCTCTCCAGGCATCCGGCATTCCTCCCTTCGGCAGTCACCGTATTCAGGAAGCGGGTGAGCCACTTCACCCCGTGCTCTCCCAGGGCCTTCCAAGCCTCTATGGGTACTCATCCGGACCAACTGCCTTTCCAACCTTCATCTTCCCAAGTGCACGCCGAACCTCATCCTCTGTCCAGAGTGCGATGGGACCAGCTGTGGCCTCTGCCCGTGAGTTGTTCTCGTGGGAGAACTCCTCGTTCAGAAGACCTCTGAAGTACTCTTCCCACCTTGGGCCAACTTCCTCACTACGGCGCCGTTGTTGCTCCTAACGCCCTTCACCACCCTGACATCTTGAGTAGCCCGATGTGGACTTTGGCCAGTCTGAAGACGACCTCGTGCGTTGGCTTTCAACTTCAATCGCACAGAGGGGCGGATCCCATTTCTCAACTAGACCAAGGCACAAAACCTCGCACTGTTCTTTGCACTTGCGCCGGGTACTGCGCGGCGTAAGGCGCGCGAGCTTCTTGCAACCCTTGTAGGCAGCGAGGTCCTCTGGGCTCCGGGTCTTCTGCCAGCGCTTGTATGCCTCCTTCTTCTGCTTCACGACTCGCTGGACCTCCTCGTTCCAGAACCACGCTGCCTTGTCTCCTCTGAATCCACCTCGCGTCTCTCCCAGTAGTTACCTCGCTTAAGGCCGGGCATCGTAGGATATTAATGCTGCAGTGCCGAAGTCAATGCTTACTACTCCGGTCCTCAGCGATTGAGGGAGGAGGACCAACTCCATTGTCTTCCGCTCACTCTTCTCTGCCGCGGTGCAACTTCACTACCGAATTCACCTCTCGGTTCTAGCCTTCTTTTGAAGGCTTATGGTAGTGTCTGCAAGGAGAGGCATGTGCTGTAAAGCCAATTCTTCACCGACGGGTGTCTTATTTTCTTTCGCATTTTTCTGGCTGAGCGAATGAATCCTTCTCATTGACCACATGGTCTAAAGCATTTCTGTCCTCGTCGGTCCTCCGCTCTGCTGTGGCTCTTACCGTTCTTGAAGATTCCTTTTCCAGCGGAAGAACGTGCTGCAGGTGCCTGCCAGGCTCGAGTTAAGGGCCTGTAGACCAGTGTCGCAGAACCCTCTCCCCTCAGTGGTTCTCTCGATTCATAGCGCTCTACTTCCGATGCACCTCCTCCAAGCCATTGGCGATGGCTTGATGTCACTGCCGATATGAGACATGTCGGTCATATAGCCATGAGTGAGAGTAATCATTCTTTCGCGGAACATCTATACTTTCGTGCTACCGGCTCTATGTATTAAAGTCCGTATGTACTGTCCTTCACTTTTCTGCGAGACAAACCGGCTTGCGGCTGCCGTTTACACGAGAGATTTATGGTCCTATAGTAGGCTCACTCCTTACGTGGTCAGTGGTCCTTCATTCAGCCAGATTCCGATTCGGCTCGGCGAGATAATCCCATGGTTCTGAGACAGAAGCTCGCTACACTTATGCCGCAACCCAATTCCGTATCTCAGCTAACCTTCTTGGGACTTCCCAGTTAGCGATCTACGATTCATTACGTTCCGACGAGGCGCTTCACTCCTCGGGGTCAATATTAGCCCCTCGCATACTGACCACAGAACTCGGGCGGCAGTCTGCGGCCACTTCCGGAGAATGGTTGACCGTTCCTAGCTTTATCACGCGGATTACTTAAATGCAATGCTTCCTTACCGAACAACAAATGTTTGGTTGACGGAGCGGTCTTCATCAGCCGGGCCTGTCAACCTTGGCCTGCAGAAATAGGGTACTAGAGCCATTTTTGACAATTTTTTGCAAGCCGACATGGTTAACCTTTGGCCAGGGTTATCTGGAACTTCGCCCAACAGGGATAATTTTGGAAGGTGAGGCATGAGTCTAACCACTGAGCCACTCGGCCTCATCCCTGCCTTCTGAACACTATGGAAGCATCGCGCCACTAATGAGCTGAAAGACTGTAAGGGCTGCCTTTTCTTTGGAAATCTCCAGCGTTTCGGTTTTTTTCTGTTTTAGAAAATGTTTTGCCATTCTCTTGAAGTCTATGAAGTACTTTTCATTGCGTCGATCACATAAATACCCCTGCACAGGCGTGCCTCCTCCTCTGGAACAAAATTCCACGAATTATTTTCATGATTATCTATTGCGTCCCATCTAATCGTCATGTGGTAGGATGGGATGTAGCACCGTCTCCCATATGCAGTAAACTCACTTTTTTTTCCTGGTCGTTGGAGAAACTAGCAGTTAAGTTTCACACCTCTAAAGTCTTTTACCGGATCATTCATATAACTCTATACGTGTGGGATTGGACCACGCTAGAGAATTAAAGCTTCCGTTTCTTGCCAGTACCCACATTTAAATGTAAAAGCATAAAGGAAAGTTTGCGCCGGAAGACTACGACAAAGACGTTATGAGGAAGTGAGTTCATGTATTTTCAAAGCTCAAGTGCGAACCCCCGCTCGGCCTTAGAAAAACAGCAGTGACAACAGAAACAAGATTTCGCAAAACAATTCAGTATGGAACAATCATGGCCGTATCAGCTATACCGAAACTGGTTTCCATAAAATCGATAGAAATCAAAATTTCATTACGTAGGTACCAACGCAGTCGAGACGAGCGTTGCACCAGCGAATCGAGAGGCTTTTGCACCAGCAAGGTCGATACTTAGCCGTACAGCGACTCAATAGCAGTATAAGTTAGTCGCCCGCGGCTCTTCCTTTAATACGTTGGGTGCCGCCACCTAAGTGTGGAGTGTCGCTGCGTGCCTAGTTGCGCTAGGTGAGGTCACTACGTTTCTCGGCACCTCGCTGGTGCAAAGTTCGATTCGCTGTCCAGGTGGGCCCATGCGGTAGACTGTTTCTCAATTCGCCCTGCGTTTTTCGCAAACGATCGGCTCGTACGGCGATGTCATAGTTCGCGCTCGATTCGCAAAACTATGATATCGTCCAGCGTAGCGATTGTGCTCTGTCGGGCGCGCCGTGGGACAAAATGTTTTAGCATTTTCCGCGATGCTTTCGGAGGGGACGTGTGAGCACCTTCTAGTGAGAGGGCCATCGGAAAAGGTGATAGGCGTTATTCACGGTTTAGATTCCAGGTTTTCGGCCAAGAATTTACGGTGTTCAGATCAAAAAATGGTACTGAAGTGACTCGCGTTTTCCTTTTGAATCTTCACTGAATCTCAAATTTGTATAGCGTGAGGTGAATGATTCGAGAAACTATGACCATAACAAGGTCGCTACGACCGGTGAATTTACATCAGTAAGAAGCGTCGACTACATGACGATGCGATTCCTCTAAATTATACAATCCTAATCCTGTTCGCAGCTTTTTTCTACTATATAGATTTTTCGCCCACCTTATTTCATCCAACTCTAAGCGCATATCGTGTAAGCCCTTACAGTACTAGAAGGGAAGAATGGCAAGTGCTTTGATTTTTGGCATAGAGCCAGAGGAAGCACTTTCAGATGAATGTAGTTGCTAATTCCTGGGTCATATTATGTATTCTCTATACTTAAATCTTAGCTGTAATTAAAAGAACAAAGCGGCTCCCTGAAGATTACACTATGCTTCCAATCGGAACTTTAGAACACTTTCTCTCTCAGCTTCTTCATTTATTACGCGAGCTCACCATTAGAGTAAGCCGCCTCTCCCAAATTCACACTGGTAGTGTTGGTCCTCGGCCACATACCCTTTCATGTACATCCCGCTTTATGCGGACAATTTTGAACTCTGGGCGATTCAGAAATGCGCAAAATTCAAACCATTGAGGTAGACTTATGCACCTTTTTGCGCACCGCGAAATGGCCAGAATGCGTTTGACTAAGTGAAGTTGAACGGCTTAGGTCTTCCACAAATCACAAATAGGATAGCCGTCCTTAAGTTTGTCACTTCCACGCTAATGGCAATGTCTAGCAATAAGCGTGAGAACTAGCGCGGTTATTAGTTACGCAGAGTTTTTCAGTTCTAGTCGCTGAAACTAAGAAGTTGCGAAACCTTTTTGAGTTCTGTCCCTGTTTTTGGCCGAGGTTTTCTTTTGAAGTCTTTTATATCTTGCCACCCATGGAAGACTAATCATCCGTAGAAATATCAAAGAATATCTCATTGCGTACTTGAACTGCGCTCTGTCCATCCTCGAGAGTTTGCCCAACATTGGATTTCGTATTCTAAATTTTCACAACTTTCGTAACTGCTATCCTGATACTGTTGAATCTGCGGGCAACTTTATCATAGGCCCTCTTTGAACTGTGTTGGAATTGTTGAATATCACACCCACCCTTTTGATTCTGTAGAAATTCTTGTCCATTATGGTCTGTCCATTAGAAAGTTTCAGTGTCATTAGAGGACAGCGAATAAACGACGCATTCGGCACTAATGAACCCTTTTAGTGTGCGCCATGCATTTTACTTCCATTCAAAATCGCATAGCATTTCAAATGCGATTTGACCAACTTGTGGGGCCAGCCGATGTACATGCGAGTGTTTTGTTTTCATCATTCTAGGTAAGTCTAGTACCAATTTATCCAAGACTTAAGGGAGGCTTGGTTAGCCTGAATGGCGAACGATCCACAATCTGGTCCCAGGGCTATGCGCTCAATGCCACTACATCAATTCCGCAAGTCAATGTCATTGAGTACTCAAAATCAGAAAAAAGCTGAAGTGGTACAAGGCCCTGGCTTGTTAGGTGGCTAGGAGGCAGAGGTCTCGACCTGAGTTCATAGACTTCTCATGGTTATTTGCTGCTTGGGTACGGTACTCCAGACTTCCGCGTTCCTGGCCGGTTTAGAAGAGAACGTTTACGAGCAAACGACATCAAATCAAATTGAAAAAAGCGACGAACTACAGGAGGAATATATGGCAGGATCCCTTCGAGCCCACCCTTGCAGTCTAGTAATCAAGTGGATGGAAGATTATGTATCCTCCGGCTCAAACCTAATGGATTGGATGAAAGCCTGTCGACAAAAACCTTGATTTCGTCGTAAACCTCGTTTTAAATGCAAATCACCGCCGAAATTTGTCGCTTGAGCACCTGCTTGTTGTGACTGATCCAATTCAATGCAAGCGAAATTGTTTGGGGAGGTTTGACTGGAAAGGTGGAACATCAAACCTGTCGTGAGCCAGACATATACAAAGCCTAAACGTATGATGCAGAGGTGTTTTAGTCGAAGATACCTTGCAACACTGTGAATGGAAAAGATTCCACTTGGTTCCCGGAGTGCCTTCACAAGAAACTCTTTTGGCCTTCTCAACCTATAGCGAAAACATTTTCTTTTCTACCGCATCCCGCTCATTCGATCGCTTTACCTCTATTCCCCGGATTCGACAGAGGTAAGTCGGTTCAGCAACGGTTCACCACCTTTCTATGAAACAGTATGAATTGGCTGACTGATGGTAAATCTTGAAAGGGGTGATAAGGAGATTTTGCACAAGTAACCGCTGCCTCGCATCTCCCTTGTATTTCTGACCAAAAGCGGTTAAAACAGGTGAACCGAAATTTTCACCTTCGAGCGTGTACAGAAAATTGCTTAAATAAGACATTCTCAAGAAAAAGTCCCAAAGCTCAAAAAGCTTCCAACATCTCAACATTTCCGAGTACGGTCTGGATTATTGCAGATGTAATTTTTGACCTAAATAATAGAACAAAAAAGGACAAAGCATTTGCCGTTGATCAATGGTTTTTTTGGGATGCGGCACGCCCTCTACGTCCAGCCGATGTCAAGTCGGTGTTTTTCCTCACAGTACAAGTCTGGAACCAGTGTATCGACCCCCGAGAGATGAAGCTGTTGGGCCCGGGGTCTCTGGACCCGCTCGCCGTGGTAAGCGTGCCACTTGCCACTACACCACCTCCGCCCCTAAATAATAAGAATATTCTTAATTATGCGTCATAATAAGTATTGCACAAGTAAAACTTGACGACCGTTCAACTCACTTAGAATGGATATAGCGCGAACATGCAACCCTAATTAAATGAGGAGAAATTATGAGTAAATGACTACGAGAAATCAACAGAGGATAATAGCGATCTGCAATCGTGAGGAATAGATAGGACCAAAAGCGTGCCGAGCTCAACCTTAGGATCGGCAAAAACTATGAGCTTATGATATAAGTTATGTTACGTATGCCTTTTCGTCGTCGTGGACTTGACTAATTTAAAGCTTCCAAGATAAGAATTTGTATTTGAAGAATAAAACCCCGGAGCAGGACTGTAATGTGTGGGAGGGGGGCGAAGGAAGTGGTTCTAGCAGTGAGAAAAATCGCCCACGTCAATCTTCGACCCTGAAAGGAATATTAGGTGGAGGTACTAGTGCGTTAAGACAGATGAGATTTGAGGGTGATACCTAGTGAAACAGCAGGAGTAAAGACTAGTGATGCCATTCCCCCATGCATAGTCCTGGATCGAATCTCGCCCACATCAGCCCACTACAAGCTTGTTGACCATGGGTCGACAAGTTCGTGGTGAACTCGTGTGATAGGATAAAATACTCTGTTGTGCATCGGATGACCACTCAATTTCAAGGTATAGTCTGTAAAACTTGCAAGCTCATGAGTTCGAAAGAAAGACCAGTGCGCAGCTCTTTCCAACAATGGCTTGATCAACACCTACCCGCAGTTTATTCTTATGCTCATAGGCATGGGTCGCGATCGAATGGTATGTAATTTTGTTCGTACATTAGACAAGAAGTGCGAAGAAAAATGTCAGAAGGGGAAAGGAAAAGGCAGAAACACCTGATTTTTCCTTACGAGCGTCGACCGTGTACTACGGAGAAACACAGCGTGAGAGGAAAGTAAGAGCAGCACGTTGAATGGCAAAGGGTCAATCAGGTAATGCTGCGCAAATGGAGCAGTGCAGTTTTCAAGGGAAGGCTTTGCCCTTGTTGTCGCGTACTTTCAGCCGCGACAGTACCATTTGTGATTGGTGGTCCTATCACCTCCTTGAGAAGAGAGCTTCCCTGAGGATCTAAGGACCGGCGGACAAGGGTTGTACCTTTAAAGCCGCTCCTGACTGTCTTGAGCAGCAAAGTTCATTTTGAGAATTATGTATTCTTCATGTGACGCTATGTTTTCGAAAGTTTTCATTTATAGGGCTTCGGTGTTGGAGTCTTGGTTAGGGTTTCTATCCACTCAACCTCCTCTAATTCTACTACTAATTGTCCCTACTCAGCACTTCTGATCTCATGTAGTTGAGAGCAACCAGAGACATAACTTGCCGCCATTCTAAACGCAGTAAATGAGTAAAGTCAGTAAGAACACTCGTTGCTCGACGTCAAATGACCATTTAATACAACGCGGCGATCTCTCGAAGGCGAATTTTAGTAATTGCATTTTCTAAAATTGCTTTCGCAGAAGTGACTGGCGCTCAACTGGGCCAAGCGGTCCAATCTTTTGTGAAAAGATACACGCTAATAGCAATTAGTGCTACGATCTTGTGCACGGCGACAGCAAAATCAAGGCTTCCTACCGCATTAAATATATTACCCTATTTTCCGGTGTATAAGCCCGCGCTAGTATCATGTAAAAACACCTCCACTGGTGCAGTGTACTTGAGTACATCTAGAGTCAACCGTAACATGCCCATAGGGGTAATTCGATATGCTGATCACGAAAACGACATTCGTTTTTAGCGGTGGCGGCATCTGGCGCCAGTTGGCGCCACCTTGTCACGACCCTTGTTTTCGCCAAAATCGGTGTAAACTTCAGTATAGGGGTTATTTGGGACCCTGATTACGAATATGACATTCGTTTTTGGCGTTAACGTTGTTTAGTGCACATGTCTCGGTTGGAGAGCGCAGACGAGCAGAAAATAGGCGTCAAACAGCGCCAGCGCCTATAATGAATGTCATATTCGTAATCAGGGTCCCAAATAACCCCTATACTGAAGTTTACACCGATTTTGACGAAAACAAGGGTCGTGACAAGGTGGCGCCAACTGGCGCCAGATGGCGCCAGCGCTGAAAATGAAAGTCATTTTCGTGATCAGGGCATCGACTTACCTCTATAGGCAAATTTGCGGTGGTTTCTAAGGTGTACAAAGTTACACTGCACGAGCGGGGGTGGTTTTACGTGAAATCGGCGCGGGCTTATACACCGGAAATTAGGGTAATTTTTTACCACGGGCAGAAATGCGGAGTTTCGATCTTGCGTTCACCAGGATAAACAGGGCACACCTATAATTAGAAAACGATGGATATACAGAGGATATGGATGACAACAGGTGCCTGGAAGCTGATCCTCTAGTAAAGCCAGCTCTTTTATTGAACATCTGAATAATTCAATTGGGTATTTCAAAACGGCTATGGGGCCGCTGAAATAACACTCTCTGCATAACAGGACCTTTCAGCATTAGTGGGGCCTAGACTTGGATGCCGAACAAAGCCCACACACTGAGAAAAAATCAAAATTTATTCCTAACGAGGAGCATACACAGAAGATTATGTGTAGCGAGCTGCGAAAACGGAACAGGTCCTGCAGCACGCGTCGTCTGAGATCCTGAAAAGCAAGGAAATCCGAGCATAACGTGCGTGGCCAGAGACCTTTTGAGATTCAACACTCTTGAAGAGAAACTTTCGAGCTCCTCTGGACCAACCTTAGGAGGAGTAACACACCCTTTGATGTTGATTGCATTTATATTTTCATGTAAGTGACTTCACACAATTTGCTACTGCACAGCTACGGATGATACGAAAACTCGATAGTATGTAATGTAAAAGTGGACAGCCTCAGACCCTTTGCGGGCGCTATCACAAGACACGGGGGCATCTTCCAGGACTAATCTAAGGGGCAGGAACATCGGAGAAAATAAAATTTTTCACGCATCCTGGGTTCCTTCTGAGGCTTAATCTTGTTTTCAATAGAAAGCAATTTTTCAGGGTAATTTTATAACTACATTGTTCACTTAAATGCCACTATTATACTGGACAACCTCCCGGCCTGAGCGTCCAAAAAACCTCATTATTTATTTTCCAATCGTACTCAAAATTTCCCTTCTGGCCAGGTACTTGAGAAAAGGATATTGCAGTTCCATTGAAACACGCATTGAATGGCTTGCCGAGTTGGGCATCTTACACTCTCTTACACTCTTACCCACGTACACCTAGAAGTTCATCACCTGTTTCGCCAATATAATAAATGCACATAACATCTAAAATGAGACCATTTTAGCGTTAACACAAAGGTAAATAGTTGACAAAATTACCAAGAGCGTGGTCAATCTGGCAAACGCTACTTTTGCAATTCACAGCTCATGCTAACCACTGCCTATCTCTCACCGGACGTAGGAAAGAATGCAGATTTCAGACCTCCCGATACTACCCCGATCTGGAGATCCCTGCGGCGGCCAAGAAGACAGAGTCAGCGGACACCGAGTGCAGCGATAAAGCGGAGAGTCGCAGTCTTGACGCGATAGTCTCGTGCATCACGGGCCGGGCCCGCCGCAAATCGGGCCTCGTCGTCGGCACCACCTCGCCTCACCCTCCCCCTTCCTCTGCCATCCGTTTGGGCTTTGCTATGTTCATGCATCTTCGAACATTTCGCAAAAATTGCCAAAAAACCAATGCAAAACGACCCGCTCTTCGTCCATTGCAACACGACCCCCATCACCTGCCATCGACTCTCTGTGAAAATTTTAAATAAGACCCCCTTTGGCACCATTGAAAACATACAAGAACCAAAACAGGACCTCTTCGCGATTCCCCTGGGGAGTCGCCCAGACGCACGATGGCCCTGACTGGAATTGCCTCAACAGAAGACGATGTTAACAATGAGTAACTCCCAAAAGGACGAAAGGTCACATATGCTATACATAATGAAGTCTGAACAACTTACTCGCCCTGAAATTGTCACGCATTTACCTCCTATGTAAGAAATTACTGGACGTTTCAAGGCTCATGTCGCCTCAATAGTGAATTCCGAGATCAAACAATTTATGTCTAATCCAGTGTCCTACACGTATTTCACTACCCCATTCACTCAAAAAATGGTCAACTGGTCGATGCTGAGGAGAAAAATCTCAACAGTCAAGCACCATCTTGATTACTTTCTTTGATGTTTCTACATTCTAACCACGACTCCTTCTCTCTATGTTTGCACGTTTTTCGCTGCACATGTCAGCATTGGTCACAAGCATTATGGTCTAAACCTGAAAAAATAGGAACCAACCTTGATCAAGCACAAAAGCAGTCTGGCTGTGAAGTCCTAAAATACAACTTGTGCGCCACCAATTCAGAGCGTCTAATCAGCACAGGAAGATCGTCGACTCCATACACACACGACAGACGATAATATCGACCTGAAAATAATATGGTAAGTGATGGTCGCACAGCGCAACTTCTTATAGAAGGGAAGGACAAAGAATAATTTGCCCATTGTTAATACCTCAGCTATTGTCATCGCTCGCCAGATTGCCGCTCGGTGAGAAGTCATATAAGCAAAAATTTCTCAAATAGTCCTCTTATGCAACGATCGGCATTTCAGGGTCAACCGTCCGTTCGAACTGTTCGAACGGGGGGGGGGGGTCGCATTTGTGTTCTGGGAGGGAGAGGGGTCGCATTGGTCGCATTGCGCGCCTTGGTGATCAGGGGCGCAGGGCATAGGTGCGTGCGAAAAAAGTTGCCGTTTCACTGGTTGTATATACCCCCCCTCGACGGCTGTTTTTGGGGGGAAAAGTGGGTGGAGTTTCGGAGTTTTAGGTAGGTTTTGGGCTGTGTCAACTGGTCTCAGAATCAAATACTATAGAAGAGGAGAGGTCGCGGTGGAGAGAGGCTGGGTTTACGCCTGGTCGCCAGGCCCTCTTTCAACTGCCCTCTGTTGACCTCATCCAACCATTGCTCTAGCTCAAGTATACCTAACCCAATCTGCCTCAGCTTGAAGTTTCCTCAAGTAGACCTACCGTAATTGCCCCAGCTTGAAGTTCCCACAAAATTTCTTGTATCGACTCCTTATCAGATATGTTTCTAAAGACATGAGCTCCGACTACGCGAAACCACTCAAAACCCGCTTCTCAAAAAACGTCGTGATGGTACACGATCCGTCGAGAGCCCCTTTGAGCTCGAACAGTGCACTAGATCGGAAGTAGATTTTTCCGATGCCGTCCATGTAGAAGACCACTATATTTTTTCAATAAAACGGAATATGCTTATCAATTCCAAGTTGAAAGCGTTCGGTATGAATCTAGCAAACTGTGATTATTCCATTTGAATATAGGGACACTACGTCCTTCTTTGTCCCCCCCCCATGCATACATTTATATGTATATTTACTTTATATTATGTAACATCGCTACTACTTCTAAAACTTGAACAAGGAAAGACAAAATGCTCTATGTACTAGACACTCGGCATAATGAGTCCTGTCTACGGGCCGTCTACTCATTGCGTGCGACCTTGGAGTCCACATTTAGACACAACCTTTCAGCCTTTCTGTTTTCCTTTTTGCTTTCTCCTTAACCATTTAGTAAGCTTCTTTCTAACTGAAGTAAATACTACTTTCCCCTTACTAATCAGTGTCGTCAGTTTCCGGCGGCTCCACGTGGCCGCAAAACGTGAAACCTGCGCAGGCTACATTGCGATAATCGCCCATGATTTTAAAGGCAAGATCGAAGACACTTCCTTTTTGCCATAAATTTTTTCAGAGGAAATACGATCAAGTAATGAGTATGGTGCCCCTCTTGAACCTTACGACTATTCTAATGTTCAACGGCAGGGCGCAACTACTGCTGTCGACGAAATGTGGCGGGGGGGGGGGCAGTGGGCGGGGGGGGGGGGGGGGCCAGTCGCGCGCGCGTTTGCGTACTTCAGCATGGAGCGGAATTCCGTGAGCCAGGGGGAGTGTAGCCAGTCAGGGGGGTGGGGGTGAGGGCAGTCACTTGACATGCGTGAAAAGCTGGAATGTCCCAGTTCACACTATTTTGCTGTAAGGAGCCACATTGGTCAGCAGCAGTATACAAGGTGGGGGAAGCAAAAAGCTTTTTTCTACACATGTTGAACTATTTTAAATTGACCTCACTTAACTATACCACAACTCGTTCTAACTGATTATTGAAGAGCACATTCGAATCGACTAAACAACTTTTTACTCTTCTACCGTGGCAACACTGACGCCCGTATAGAAGGCTATGCGAATACCTGCCAACTCCTTCTGATTCGCCATTTAATCAAGCCTATTAAGCAGATCGCGATAGTAGCTGATCTGCATCTCCTTATCTCTGCTCTTCATCATCCACATCGCACCACCTAAAAATTTCCCAAGATCAAGAAAATCGCACCTCTACACAACGAGTTTGTCTCGATCATCCATTGTTGATAACGCGCAGATTGCATACGAGTCACCACTTTTATTTTCTAAAGTCGCATTTCGCCACGAATGGAGAGAAGTCCCACTGGGCGCCAGCGCGTCCACATGGATCCGGCACGGCCGGCATTGAAAAATCGGCGGATTTTCACCTTTCAAGGAAACAGCAGACTCATTACTCTACCTAGCTATTACTCCTCCATATTTTCGCAGCGCAGAAAAAATCCTTTCCATCGAATCCACCGGGCATAGGAAGTACTGAAAATCAGAATTGAGATTCATTTTTTTCTTTCCAAAAATAAATTTACTCTTCCTCCGAAAACCGAGACGTAGACTGGAAGTGGGGGATGCTTAGGTTTTTGCGTACTAGAAGTTGAATGGTGCTTCCCGTGATAGCAGAAGTCCGTTTAAGTCTGCATGAGAAGAATTTTTGGGCCACTAACGTTTGTTACGGCTCTGTATTTTTCTGGCTATGTCGCAAGAGAATAATGGAATGGGCTCTAGGATTAACCCATTCGCCCCGTTTCGGACAGTTTCGAGGTCGGGGGGGGGGCTTCGTCTTGCGATCGTGGGAGTCGTACCGGTCGTCGTTGATAGTTAACCATCTTGTCCAAAAGTCGGAGGTCGTATTTAAGGTAGTTAAAGGGGACCTGGTCTGAAAGAAGAGGTCGTTTTCAACGGAGTTTTCGACAACAACTTCGCTGGGAACGTCACAAAAGTGTCGTGGAAAAATTAGAGCATTTGCCGTGGCCGTTCTAGAGATGGGGTGAGTGAAGATGGATCGTCGACTAGCGAGAATCGAATGCTTCTAAAGCCATGGGTGATTGGTGAGAAAGGGGACGGTTCGGTGAGAACCCACATCTCACCATGTGGCGAAAGAAGGGCGGTATCGTATACTGAATGGGGAGTGTCGTTAATTGTTCGAATAAGTAAAGGACGCAACTTTGACTCTTCAGTTGGCTATATCTCGACTCTCCGGAAACATAGTTTTTTTAAACAATGCACCGTCCGAAACCAGTATAAAAATATCCGAACCATAAACATTCTCACGCTCTGGATTCCCGCAATAGTCCCCCACAACGATTCGTCGGCGCAGTAGTTCCTTGAGGAAACGGAACTGTTCCTGTACCACCTTAAAATCTACGATCTCAGCGAGAAAAATCTCAATGTCTTTTACCCGCAGATAGAATATCACCTCATTTTACTCATTGAAATTGGCAGCTCTCTCCTGGAGAATTGGCCGGCTAGAGAAGCTCTTTACCAAAGGGAGCGGAGAGTCTTTCATCTGAAAAGAAAGCCTGACAATTACTTTTCAGCAAACTCCTCCTCGTAGAACCTCTTCATCGTTGTAATCATAATGTTATTCTTCTGCTACCGAGATTTTTAGGTGGAGACTTTTACTAAGTTGCCTTGACGTTCGCATAGATCGCCCATCCTCAAAAAGCCGAAAATCAGTTCAACGGTCTCAGAAGACCATAATAATTCAAATGATCATTCTACATATCTTCACTGAGTAATACACTTTCTTACTCCAGTAACCCCCCCTGCCAGTTCCTCTCGCCTTCGAAACCTTAATACTCTTAATTACTTTCTTTACCTGTTTTTCAGCTATTGAACGGAAACCAGAAAAGGCAAAGAAAAAAAAAACACGAACCCGCTTACGTCTGAGTCGATACCGCTCAAACGGTGCTATTTGGGTATTGAACGATCCATTCAGAGCTGTAAGAATACGCACCAGCTCTAGATTTGTCTTCAACGGAGCATCAACTCCAGAGAGAATCTGGAAGAGTTCTCTACTTTGTTACGTTCGGTAGTGGGAATGTAGCGATGCTGACCAAATTAGCACGCCGGCACTATTGCTAGCCTATGGTCAAGAGAAACCTCAGATTCTACAGTGCCAGCCAGTTGTTAGTAAAACTAGGTAATCCACAGAACATTAACCTTGCATGGGATTGTTGAATTACATAAAGATCGAAAAAGTTAAAGCATTTGCCAATGATCAATCCCTTCTGGATGCGGCACGCATTCTACTTCCATTTGTACATTCGTAGTGGCGTTTGAATGCGATGTGGCCTATACAATGACTTGCGGGGGCCAGCCGATGTACAAGTCAGTGTTTTTTATCCTCCCAGACAAGTCTGGTACCAATTAACCGACCCCGGAGGGATGGAAGGCTTGGTTGGCCCGGGCGACTCACGACCCAGGATTTGATCCCGGACCGCGCCGCGTGGTAAAAGCGGTCACTCCACTACACCACTAGTGCCCGTTGGATTACATATATTTATTTATTTGTAATACCTTCATCAATTATCTCATGATCTCATTCATCTCGCAACCCTTATTAGCCTTACATCTCTTCAGTTTTGAAGCATGCGCTGTTCATAGGAGAGGATATTTTTTTCCAAAGAAACCAGTTTCGTATTACAGTTACCCTCTTTCGATCTGGCCTTTTTTTCGTAGCTTGATGGACTAATTTTATTATTTGTTTCCATCTAAGGACTACGCTCTTGACACCGGTCGTGCAAGTAAATAAATAAATAAAAATAAATAAATAGAGTTTGCGGCAACTGAAAACTTTGCACAGTAGACAAGGTGGTTGTTTATTTCTGAAAGTAAGAAAGATGCCTTCAACAACGACTTGCATCGACTACTATACTGCTGTTTTCCATAATATAATATATTTTACTACAATCACTTTCCATATCACTTGGGCAGTACATTGAGAAGCAGTAGAAACTCATCAGAGTGGACTACGCCATATGCTTTAATGCACGTTAAAATTGTAAGATCGGTGGAAGAGTCTCGAAATACTCTCATGACAACTGATTTGATTAGGATGCCTTTGGAATTTTTACCTCTCTCCGTGGAGGATACGCAGTTTCAAACAATAACGGCACATTTTTTCCCTCTGCGAGTAGCTCTATGAAAGTTAAAGAAGAATTCGCCTGGTTCATCGCGGAATGAGCCTTTCGAAGCTGAATAGTCCCCTTCTCTGCCATCAATATGGCCTTTTCGACCAATCTAACTTATTATACGAGAACAACAAACTTTCCTGAGCAAATATAAGTCAAGAACTACACGAGTGTGCCGGCAATGAACTAAACATTGAACACCATCACATGCAAAATGCCCTCCCCACTCCTTGTCCCCACTTGGGTTATATAACCTGTCCAACGGAAATACGTCCTATGAAAAAGACAGACAGAAACCTAAAGGTACGGACCAAGCAAAAGCATCTCGCAACCGAAGAATACCCCACGCCGACCTTAGCACGCCGTCGCGCGCGTTCTATCGGCATGGCACGCCCACCACTGGCTAACCAAGCGCCGCATGCCTCCAGTCGTCTAGTAGAGCGTTAACGTGAAAGAGAATAGCACCAATGAGAGTCGCATCAGTGCAGAAATCATCAAGCCAAGAAGGGGTCCCATTCTCAAGTTTTCACCATTTCTCGTGAGTTTGCTTCAATCCCGGCCACTCAGCATCGTCTCTATTCTAATGAGCTGCCTTTCCAACCGCTGAAACCACCTTTGAGTATGGCCCTTTCCGAACAAGCATAGCTTGAGGCCGAGATCGATGGACCCGCAAAAGGCAACCGCCAAGCAGAAGCAGATGGAGTCGTCTAACATAAGTACCAATTTCATAAATAAGTACGCGCAAAGAAAAGGACAAAGATTCACTAAAAGGCATAGTATCTAAAGCCCTAATTCACCTGTATATACCTCCAGTCTGCCGATAAGTTTGCGAGTTGCATGACACAATCGAAAAATTGCTTCGATGATCTCATAGGAGCACCATTTGATTGGCTTCGCTCTCTGTAAGCTCATCACCGGTAAGAAACGACCAACAAACCGATAGTTCCGGAATAAGAGTTACATTTTGTCTGTTTTCTGATTTAAACAGCTTTCAAAAATAAATGAACTTCAATTTTGGTTACTTACCATAACAAGAATATTTGGATAGCAGCTGGAAATTTCATTCATCACCTTCCAAAACGTCTCATCGGCGTTGCCGTCGACGGCGACACAAAACTGATTCTGGGGTTGGTAGATTGCCGAGAGCAGCATCATCACCTGATCAATAAACTATTTGAGAAGTATTAGTATTAGACTGCTGGCATCATAATAAAGGAATGGATAACAGAGTAAATAATGAAAATATTCCTCCTTTTTTGAACAAACCGCATAACTGGACATAACTGGTATATGAGAATGACGGTAGCATAGACGCCATAGTAGAGTGTTATAGACAAAAGTCGTTCAAGGCAAAGCATCTTGGAAACTTCAACGTTCAAGTAAATAAAATACTGCTTAAGAAAAGCTACGGGTCAGATGAACAAAACTTCACCTGAACAACGTCTTTATGTACCAGCATGGCGTAGGCCAATGGAAAACGACGTTCCTTCATCGGAGAGCGTTGGAAAGAAGTCGAACAATCGTCCAATGACATCGCAACTGAAACATTTCCACAATCAAAAAACATTTTCAAAATTATTGTGAGGTACATCTACGCTGGAGGCAAGCAATGAAGTTTTGTGGAAATGCTCAGGTGAGCTATCGACGTCGCGACACTATCTGCAGGCTGTTCCTCTGTACAAGCTTAAAGGCAGCGATTACGATAAAGAGGGAGCGCATCGGGAAGCATATGCACCACACGAAGCAGTTACTTGGCTGCCAGGGAAGCGAGGTGTGGCGCTTTCACGACGAAAGGTGCGCTGGTTGCTGAGCAGGACTTCGAAAGCACTCCGCCCCAAAAGCGATCCGCCCACTTGTTGATTTGGACGAGCTGCGTGGCCAGCAGCGGCGCAAATGGAGCATCTCGATTAAGCGTTTGGCAATGGTGCCATCAAAGCGTTGCGGTGAACTCGTTCATAACTCCACTTTCTGAGCTGTTACCTGTTCATGAGTGAAAACCAACGGCCAAAAAAGGGGTCCCGTTTTGCGTTTTCTTGACGGATTTTTCCGCTTTTTTCGCCACTGGCGTACCATTGAGCACCACCACGTTACAATAAGCCCTTCTTGAATTTTTCGTAATCGCTGCCTTCAAATTGGCCAGGCAGATGAAGGAGGTAATATGCTTTCAGCATGCTCTCAGAACTGCAAATGAGCTGAGAGAAAGGACAAATTTTCCTGTTGAATTCCTCTGCCCAGGGTGCCTTTGTACTTTTGAAATAGCGGATTTTAAATTTTACTTATAGAAAAAGCTTAGCTAAGATTGACTTCTGAGATGAAGTGGACTATAGTTTTAGTGCATGCTGGATTCAATAAAATGGCTGGGAAGCCACGAACCCTCTATTCTCACTCGGAACAGCTATTTTCAGAAGAGGTGCCTCTATTCTTTCGAACTGTGTATACCATTACCTATTTGCGCTTTCCAGAATAGCGTGAGCTATCCCGGAACCGTTGAATTCCAACTGCTTTGCCTTAACTGCTTCATTCTCGTCTCCATTAAAAACCTTATCGCAATCGATGCCATTTAGTATCAGTGAAACTAGAGATCTGAAAAATTACAATTTAATTATATGATCCTGAATGAAGATGAAATGCATGGCGCAGATCGATCGGTATGACTCTGTGAATTACTAGAGTATTCAGAAATTCGACTGCAAAAATTGTAAATAGAGCCACAATCAGCAATCAGTCTTCGCTTTTACGACAGCTGGTACTGAATAATCCCGTCTTACCGATCATCTAGTTGAATTTCGCTTCGCCAGTCGTTATAGATTTGAAATATCAAAA
The DNA here is from genome assembly GCA_036418205.1 of Ostertagia ostertagi. Classification (NCBI taxonomy): domain Eukaryota; kingdom Metazoa; phylum Nematoda; class Chromadorea; order Rhabditida; family Trichostrongylidae; genus Ostertagia; species Ostertagia ostertagi. The sequence goes on from MU869173.1 coordinate 26,991, forward strand.
ATACTAGCAAGAATACCAGAGCAATACTTCTAAAGGTCGATGATCTCATTGACAGTGTGGGTTTAAAATTCATGAGGATGGGCTTTTGGCCGAGGCGTTTGCATATTGAACAGCTCGTGCCGAACTGTTAGTACAGCCGCTTGGAATAGGTCAATCCTTAAATGTGGACACCAGGAAGAGTAATGATCACACGAAACTCTAAAAAGTGGGCCGACTGGAAAGTAATACTGAGGAATAAATGTTTCTCGCATTGAGTTCAGACGGGAAACACAGTTAAGTTCGCCGTGTCGAGACACCGAGTGTCCAAAAAAATCTGCGTCGAAAGTCTTTGAGAACTTTGTTTTCTTTCGACAAAAGGGTGAACTTTCATTTCCAAACCTTATTTGGAGTACTTACACTAGAGGAAGGACATTTTGGTTCAGAGACTCCAGGTCCATTAAAACCATGGCAAACACTTTCTTTCACATGCAAACTTAATATGAAGTGCACCCTTACTTCACGCCTTTTTCAAAAACCATGTGAAACCACAGTTTGAACGGTGCGCAAGCGAAGGTACGTTTCGGTATTCGTTTCTACACCATTTCTACCGTTTTCTATGTATGCCATGTCATTGATTCCTACCCAATTTCTTCTGAGGTTTCATTTTAGGACCAACCACGATTCAGGAAGTGAGGACACTGGGGTGCGAAGGCAGTCTTTATTCCTTACTAGCTTAAATCCTTTCCATCGAATAAATGGGGGATTTAAAGGAGGAATTCACGATTAGAATGAAGGTCGAAGAAAGGGAAACTGACCTAGTTGAGGGACCCACGGACCTCCTGAGGGTGCGAACTGACGCGCAATTCGCATGGAAAAATTTGACCTCGGCGACCTATCATGCCTCAAAGCTGGCGGGTCCGGCGATCTCCGCCCACCGATCATCTGATCACTCGCCGTAGTTCAATACGTGGCGAGTGATTAGATAGCTGAGAGAGCGTAGTGTTGAAGAGGGCACAGCGATGAGAGTCGCATCAATGCTCGAATCAACGGGCAAGGAAGGGGTACCCATTTCTCGGGTTCTGGGCCGTTTCTCATGGTTCTTCCTTCTTTCGTGTACCACTCACCATCCCTAGGTTAATTTGAAATGGGTTGCTTTTTCATCGTGAATTCGTCCTTTAAGCCTATAGAAAGAAGAAACCCAATCCCAATGAAAATTAACTTTTGATTTGTGCCCAAACGTTTTGAGCCTCTCTATATTAATTTGCACGCACCTCTTTTAATCACAAACCTTCAAAAAACTAATACCCACCTAGTTTCTTTTGAACATTCACACGAGTTTGTTCACTCACCGATGAGTTTCCTTCCCGAGCGAAGATTTGGATTACTAGGTCTGGCAATGCTTATCCGCGCTCTCACCAGGAAGGTCTATCCGCCGTTTTTTTTTCACTTAGAAGTTTTTAACAAGCCCGAACAAAAACAACAATAAATGCGTAGTCAACAAACGCTCTCGAACAGTCCCCTCTGCAGCGGTGCCTTCATCATAGGCTTCACTGATTTCAAGACCAGATGTAGAACCATTCGCATTTCGAGCTCAACTTGCGCTCATGCAGCGTGAGCAATCTTCTTCTGCTCACGTGTAAGCCCCAAAGTGAAGGAAATACACAAGTGTTGTGTATGAGATGCATCAAGAATTGATGCGCTCTTACCAGGAAGGTCTTTCAGGGTGTGCCAAGCTTTTTCAAAAACGGTCTTTTGCATGATATAGGGGCACATGCGGGAACCACAGAACCATGGTTAATTTTTCCTGAACGGCCCTCTGAATACCAGAAAAGGGGGTCCCTAGTCACACCTTTTTCACCAGTTTTTCAATCAAAGTCTATTTGTAAGGGTTACTGACGTTCCTAATCATGAATATGGTACTAATTATTCATGCTAACTCCATTTTGCGCGAATTTTGAAACGTCAACTCGAAATGCAAAAATTTGTCACCACGAGGAATCGAACTAGGGACCCCTTTTCTGGTATTCAGAGGGCCGTTCAGGAAAAATTAACCATGGTTCTGTGGTTCCCGCATGTGCCCTATATCATGCAAAAGACCGTTTTCAAAAAGCTTGGCACGCCCTGAAAGACCTTCCTGGTTAGACTAATCCTATTCTTTGAAAGTAATTAGCAAAAAATCAATGATCCTAAAGACGCGGAATAATTATTTGTTAGACCTAGTACTTTAGAGGATAAAAACTCAGACGTGTCGCATCACGCGCCTCCCTCAGTGGATAGAGGCCCGACAAAATGCCCTAAACGTATCCCTCACTACAAACGAATGAGGTGATTATACCACATGCTCCAAAGATGTGGACAGCGTGAACTTGCTTGCTGTATGATAATGACTTAATGGAGGTTGAGAAAAGCAAAGCAGCAATCAGGAGAAAAATATTCTTTTACTTATAAAAAGACTTTTCCCCTCGCTAGCAAACAATTCTTACGTCTAGGCCACGGGCGGTCGACTGTCGAAGTAGGGTCAGCAGCTGAGCAATTATTGAACCGAGGCGATTCTATAACCACATAGGGCACACCGCAACAGCTCATCATAAGCGCTCCAAGTTGAGAGCAGAGAGCACCAGAACGAGTTATTACAAAAAGAAAGGGTCCGTCACGGAAAATGCTACTGTAAACCTACTGGAATAGTTGTGAATCGTTTCATTGCGAACCTCAAAAACTAACCTTCAATAGATCAGAATGACAAAATCTCAAAATCAGTTTATTTTGCGAAAATTTCCCAAGAATCAGTTTCTCTTGGTCGTATCAAATACAACAGCGGCCGTAAGCTAACACTTCCAATCGGGATATGGTTATGGAAAGAAATCACCTCGAACTTCTTCCCTTAATTAAAAAAAATAGAATTTCAGCTCTGCTTGGAAATATGCTTTACAATCTTTTTTTGCAGCAGTCCTAGTTGGGAAACAAATCAGAACAAGAGGGATTTTCGCTCCATCCCACGCTGGGAGCTTCATAATACAGCTCCGAAACGTTCTTTATTGACAAGACAAGCACTAGAATTTTATTGTATCGTGAGTTCACACCAACAATCCAACCTCGACGACATCAGTTACATAAATAAAAATAAAATAAGAAAGGGAAAATATATAGTTATATAGAACTCGCTCGTATTACCACTAGCCATCCGACCGATATGCGCATTACAACAGTTAACAATTATCTACGCAAAACGAGTAATCACAATGTCAACAGACGAGAATAAATTATTTTAGATACATAATTTTCTCTGTTTTCACTGATGATAGGGTGAACCGCGATACATTCCCGGACCTCCAGGACCTCGGGCAAACGGATTCCCTCCAGGTATTCCGGACGGTCCGCCCATTGGAGGCGGTGCAAAGCCACCCATTGGTGGAGCGAACGGCGGCGGAACTCCACCAGCTGGCGGTGCTGGTTCCGATGGTGGTCCCTGGCCGAATTGCGACTGTTGATTGAATGATGGCGCGAATGCAGGCTGCTGCTGAGCTTGACTTTGTGGTGGGAAAGCTCCAAAGCCCTGGAATACCTGCACATACTCACATCGAACACGCTCAGGAAAAAATAATATATCCGTCTCAGAAGTAATTGAAACCTAAAATAATAAAAGTTTGTCGTCGTCGGCTTGTGTTAAAAGTGCATGTCATGGGGAACGGTTCGCCGTACTTTGAACCATTCTCATAATCGCTTCACTGAAAGAC
>MU869175.1:2719-20296 GCA_036418205.1 Ostertagia ostertagi
CGTGTTGTTGAGACATCTTTCATAATATTCGCCAGGATCCGCCCATGTTGACCTACACTTAGACATTGATTTACCGAGAAGGAAACCCGAAAAAATGGCTTCATAGTAGGGGATGTCGGTTGGACGGTACATGCCAAGCACCGTTCGGGTCCTTGGGAAGGGCCAATTCTCTTGGAAGGACGTTTTTTATGAAACGTCATTTCCCTCATGCTTGCTTGACTCCAACTTGACGCTAGAAATTCTGTAAAATCAAGCTTTCGTAGATGTTTTACTGAAGAGAGAAATATTTTCAGTCTCCTATTCCGGACTGTAGGGTTTAAAAACTTTTCTATGGAGATAATATTTCCTTTTCACATGGAGTATGTACAAGCCAAATAATATCATTTTTTTTCGTTGGTTGCTTCTTATTTACCTTTTTTTCACTCGCCTTCCCCCCCCCCCCGCTGCAGTTCATTCATGGAGCCTGTTCGATGATGTAACCGCTTATGAATTTCTATGAGTGTCACACTCAGAAATGCGTCATCGGACCGCCAGGGAGTGTTTGATGTTGTTCGTTGCCGTTTTTGGATATTCTTGACAATTCGACGAATAACTCCGAATAACTGCAGTGCCCGTTTCAGCACTCGTGAGGGTGTGAAAAAATAGTTAACCGTTTTGTGTGCGCACCCCGATCGGAGTGTTGCAGGAGGCGTGTACATTGTCCATTAGCGCTAGTCGTGGACGGCGCCGACTTTGGACCGGTTCTGGCCCTCACATTTCAGAAGGCATATCCCATCGATTTTGATTACCCTTTTTTGTGTGCGTGTATCGCTCGATATTGGTCGCTCATCTCCGAATGTCGGCTGTCCCTTTCAGTCACCTCGCTCGTCGGCACGGCAATCGTCGTCCTGAGTCCAGAGATCCCCGTGGAGAGCGCGAGTGCACTTGAGTTCGCGTCTGTGCATCGATTGCAGTTCGCTGTTGTGTGTATATGCTAGTGTGGGTGTGAATCGCGACTCATGTCCTTATCTGTCACCGGCCAAATGTTCGCTGCCTACTCAATCATGATCAGATAGCGTGCGCTCTTTCTTGAGTCATTACTGCGCAAGAACCTGTTTCCTCAGATTAGTCATCCATTTTCTGAACTCGGCCCATGGGTGTGGCGATGTCTTTCCTCATCGCCCCCACCCCACTCCACCCCTCGACCGCACCGTCCGTCGTCTGTTATAATTCACGCCCCGTTGGAGAGACCAGTGGTTCTGGCGTTTACTGTTGACGTTTTGTTCGCTTTCAAGGCCTTTTCAAGGACGTTTCCCATTTAAATGGGTCAGGATCGAAAGGTTCGAGCCGGCTGTCCACTTCTGATCGCCTTTCGTCCTGCATGCTCCTGAATCCCAAACCCCTCTGTTGCCCCGTGATGGCTTCGTGGCCATCTCAGGCACACTTACTGTGAAGCGATGTTTACAGCGGTTGCTCAAAAGCTCCCATACGGGGAGGGAATGGGCTGACTTTTTCTGGTTGTGCTTGTTTAGTCGCGCGACTCGCCGGTAAACAATGTGTTATTGACTTTTTCGACGGCCAAATGCTTCATCCCGGTTTCTTTCTATCCCCAGACCGGGTCCTATTCGTGTATGTTAGACTTACTACCGTTTTCTTCGACAAATCCGTACTGTACAAAGTCAATGAACTGGACGATCTGACCGACGCCCGACTTCAATCTGTCACTGTCACCACGTGGTACACAATCGAGAAATCACGTCTCCTTCAACAGGAGTGCAGTTTTCTAAGCATGCCGTCAAAGAGCTTCTTTTTCGTGAGGTTCAGGTTATCCCTGGGTTATTTTGTCCCTGAGTTACAAGGCTTCTTTTGGCCAAAGGGTGACGGGAAAGCATATACCTTGTGAAGTATTAGGGACTAAGCCTTTTGAACTATAAAGAAAGCAGAGATGCTGTGATAGTGTGCATGTGTGAGAGCTCCCAGACATCACTACAAAACGCTGAACGCCATTCTCGCGGTTGACAGATGACCTGAGACCGTGTCCTTGGCTATGCTCTCACTTTCCCTTCTAAAATCGCTCGAACTTCGAATACTATGGCCGGGGGTCTTACCGATAGCTTCTCGTGCACTTCGTACACTTTTTTGCTGGTGGGATGCTCCCTACAGTTTGTATTCCCATTACTTGTAGCTGCTATCGCGCTATTGGCCTTGACGGGAGGGAGGGCATATAAAACCAAGGCTTTCAAAAACCGCTTGTGGTGACTCTAGAACTAAGCCCAGGAGAGGGGAGAAAACGAGGGAAACGAACATTGCGCATATCATCCTCCAGAATCCCTTCTCCTTTTCTAAACTTTGTCGAAGTGCTGTAATTTGTTCACTCACTCGAATGCCCCCCCCCCCCCAACGGCATGAGCGCCGCTGCTATAAAAATAACGTACGATGGCTGTGTAAATGTTGTTCTCGTTGGTAGTTTTCGCTGTTTGTTGGCACTCCATCGGATCTGGTTAAGACCTATGATGATCAATATCAAATGTTTCCTGTCGTCGACTGATTTGCCTAGAAAATACCAGTATACCTGACTAGTAGTGTGAACAATGGGGCGCGTTACAAAGTATCGTTTTTGCATCGTTGTTCGTTATCGCTGGTTGCACACAGCTGCAGACTGCACGATAACGACGTCAACATTGCGATTTCTTGAGCTGAAGCTCACCATGACAGTACTCTACACCTCTTATGCAACTTGTTTCAAACTCTCCCCAGGGGGCCTGTAACCTGTTATTAGAAGCGGCCGTCGTTCCACTAATGCTGTCGGAATAGTTTGTTCAGTTGCGCTCTATGTGTATACTTTGGATATAACCCGTCCTCCTCCGCTGTCCGCAGTCACTGCGGAAGCTCACCACCCCCGTCACATCATTTCGAAGACGCCCTCGTCTAACCAAGTTCGGTACGGGGTAACGCCACTTGACGATGACCCTGGCTAGTCGGGACTGATTACCGCCTTTGCGACTGTAATTTCTACTAACCCTGTGTGTGTCGTATAGTATTTGGCGTAATTTGATTGATCGCTACTGCGAAGTTGTGCAGTAGCGCGACTCCGCCCATGTCGCCATTAGTCCACATTGACATCGTTGTCATCGTCATTGTCATGTTCGTTTTATGAGCCTGAGCCTCCTTAACATCACACACACACACTGGCATTCGTTTGTGAACTTTTCGTGTTCCTTTCCGGTTCGTTGCGTTACGCCTGATGACGCTTCCATTAGTTATCAAGGGTAGCCTGCCGGGGACCGTGTCGTGCCGGCTGCACGGCCAAAAAACAGACTCTGTCGATTCAGCATTGTGTGGCTGGAGTTTTCCCATACAAGACACACCACACACTCTCTCATTCAACACAATACGCCGTACGAAGCACGTTTTCGAATTTTCTCTTTGTCGTTGCGAAACTCGTATAAGGGGAGGAGAACGGGGTGGGGTTGAACGGAGCCGGGAGGCCTTTAGTCATCATCAGTCGTACCGGAAACCTCCACCCCCTCCAGCGTTCTCTATCCTCTATTCAACATTTTCTTGCTTTTGTGCTCGTGACGTACCCCGTGGCTCACCGCTAGTGGTGCTCTTATCCAGGATTATGGAGTCCACAGAGGAGCAGCAGCCGGTGGTTCGTATGCGTGGTCGACCGCTCAACGACACCAACGGCGCACAGACAGCTGTTCAACGAGGCCTTGAGGCGCTTCAAGAAGGCTCTGAAGACGTTGATGGTGAGCAATTGAAATCCTTCGTTCAGTTGAATCAAATAAAAGTTTGCTATTCCAGAAATCCGCAAACTTGACTCCCAACTGGATCATCTAAACGACTACATGTCCAAAATGGAGGAACGACTAAAGTTACATAATGAGAAGCTTATGGAGACGCTTCGACAACAAAAAGAGGAGCGCGAGAAACGTCGGCGCAGCTTTCATGAGGTACGCATTAGGTTTTTCCTAGTCGGACTTCTTCATTCCTCATTCTCAATCCGATCCCAGCGAAGAGCGGTCGAGTTCTCGGATCGCATCCCCGCCCACCTAAATGAGTCGTTTGAAGCTTTTTTCGACTATTCGACGTAATGAGAACACTGAGATCGTCGTTACATGATCGGTTGAGGCGTTCGCCGTCAGCGCTGTCGCCGTTGTCCCAGTTCGCTTTTTACAGCACAAATTGTATAGTACCAATATGTATGTAGTACGATTGTCGATTGGTGCCTGGCGTGTCTACTCGTATTTGAACTGAAACGACCTTCGGAAAATTATCGCATACGCGAAATAGTAATGGGCGGTATCAGTTGCTGCGAAACATGATCGTTTCACGTCCCCTTCACCCAGCAATCGTTGGAAACCGAGTGCACCAGATTCGCCTTGTACTTTGGAACCGCGGCGACTAATGGAGAAGTTGGGCGAGTTCTGGGGCGCTCAAAACGAAGTCTTTGTGTTTCGGAAAGAAACTCAAAATGAGGCAAAAACCAATCAAAGAATAAAAAAGATTTATCACGCCCAGGCTGTTCACAGGATCAAATTGTATTATTCGGATGGTCTTGTTAATATAATTTAAGAAATATTCCTCAAGGACTAAGTCTTTAGAGCAGGATATTTCGATAAGCCCCGGCTTAGCAAGGTCGTACACGCGCCGCTCGCGCCCATGCACGCCCACCCTCTCGCCGTCTGACTCTAGCCGTTCAGCAGAGAGAGCGTTAGCGTTGAAGAGGGCAGCACCGATGAGAGTTGCATCAATGTGGAAATCGGCACTGAAGGGGTCAATTTTTCGCGCTTTGGGTCATCATAACCACTTCTACCCTCATTTCTATAAGACTGCCTTTTAATCGCAAACCCCGCCCTCGAGAGTCGGCCATGTAATTAGGATGCAAATTTAAGTATCAAGTACAGATCGCTATTCTGGAATTGTAGAAAGATAATAAGATTAGAAGCGGAGAGATTTCTCATGAACTGGACATCCTCTCTTGAAAAAACCGCTTTCCATGCAATTTTTATCCATTTCCTATCCTTCATCATTTGGAATTACAGAATGGGGCAAAATTACGGTAACCAGCATGAGCATGGAAACTCCGGCCGCCAGAACGTTCCCTTTTGAAATTTTTTTCTTTGTTCCCAATCGATTCCCTGTGTTCCTCTTTTGAATACTGTGGAAATTTTGCCTCTTTTTGGAACGATGAAGCCATATCCATATCATAATAATGTGAAATTATTGACTTGCACAGTCAGAGGTTCCGAGCGATCGTCGCCTCTCGGCGTTTGGAAATACCAAAAGTGTAGCTTCGAAAATTGACTCGGGTCCACAGAGTGAAGGCATTTCTGATCAACCTGAACTTCAAACCGATTTCTGTACAAATGATCGTGAATGGCATCTCATTCCACCAACCTCCATCCGCTGGATTCCTTCGTATGGAGCATCTTCCAGTCCAAGGATAAGCCACTCCCCGGAACCCTATGAGCCACCCCCGGAACCCTATGATTCCTTATGAAAGTCAAAAGAAGGGAAGAATTATGTTGGGTGCCAACTAGCTCCTCGCCATCGTGGGTCCCAGCGTCTTCGAGCCTGTGTCCAAGCAACTTGAGGTGATTTCAGAGAGGATGTAAGGCTCCTCGCTCTCTATTTTCCCTCAAGGTGAAACTATGATAGCGTTTCTTTATTCAGGGTCGAATCGCTTTTTGCGTGTATTATTTAGGTGATTATTTTTAAGTGTTTTTTTAGTTTTGCCCCGCCTCCTATGACGGGTAAGAAGGTCCTCAATAAATCGCAGCGCATCGCAAGATGCGGGGCATTGTGGTTCCAATGCATTTCAAACCGCCTAAAACACCTCCTTTTTGTTAGAAACGCGACTTAGCCTCGGGCGGGAAAAGAGGTTTCAGGGTGTGTGAGCAATTTTCATTTTTCCTGAAGTTACTGCCGCTCCTGGGCTTGGTCCCGGAGGATGCATCCTTATCTTGTGATAGCGCTGTTCTGCGAAGTTGTCATACTTTACGACACAGAAGCTGTTTATGTGTGGAAAAGGACTTTTGTCCTAATCCTTCTGCTTTTTAGCTCCGAATACCCCCAAGGGTAGCCAGTACCCTGTCATTTAATCCACCTCACACCGATATTGTTCCTAAACCACTGCAATTACACTTTCTTACTTGAAGTACGTGAAAGGCTCCTTTCACTTATAATTAAGTTCATGGGTCATGTGATGGTTTCCCTTCGGCGTCATCCTTCAGATGACAGGTCCATTACTTTAAACTAGCCCTTATCAAATCGGCTCTTATCAGTTGCGATGGGCGCCAACAAAGACCACTATCGATGGTATCAGTGAAACACTCTACGCACTAGTCCATTATCCTTTGATACGAGAAAGTGAAAAAGTATAATAAAACGATTGACACCACCAATACGATGGACAGTTGCTAATTGGGGTGCGCCACACTCACGACTTTCAAACAAAAAGTGCAATTTGATGCCTTTTTCCTTCTAGATGAACTTATTTACCATATCCGATCAAGAATAACAACCTGAGTTTATACCTTTCGTGTTCTCGACCTCACTGGAGCGATTTAGCGCAGTGGCAATCAATATATACAAGCACTAAAACAAGCGCGACATCTTTTGCGTTTGGAATCAAAGGAAGAGACCTGTTCTGTTTTACGAGGGCATCAATTTTATTAGTGATTAGTAATGATTCCCAGCGTACTAGTTACGTTATAACCATCGCTTGATCATTTCTGCGTTGAATGTTCCTTCATCAACGCCTTGACGACACTGCGGGACACATACGTGCCGCACTTTCGTGTCGTTTCGCCGAATTCGTCCTTCATTTTTATGTCCCAGAATTCTCAATTTCTATTATCGTTCAAATAATAGGTGACTCATCACCATTAATGAAATTATTGATGAAGTAATAGCTACTGATGCAAATTTTGGGCGCTCATATCCTTGGCGGGGGGAGGTGAGACTTCAAGTGAATGAGTCACTTCATTACCTAGGTCTAAGCCTTAGCGAGGGGAGTGGATTCTGATCGGAGCGCTTTTTGTTTACTCTGGCGTTTCTCCCCCTTGTGTCAGCTACCAGTAGTTTTCAAAAGCCCTGTCTTGAATTCCCCTCCCCCTCCCCCAAAGGCCATTAGCGTCAACATTTCTTAAGAAAAGTTGCGTAGACAATGGCTGCATTCGACGTGTTGAAGAACAGGTTTTCACCCAACTTAATTAAAGATGCACTTGTACTATGTACTGTACTTTTCCGAATGTTTCAAAGCCCATTTTCTTTTTCCGACGACCCATTCTGAAAATTTGACCGAAGCGCACACGAGGGAAGAGACATCGAACTGTGCCAACATTGAAAAAAAGAAACAGCGAAACGTTCGAATACGAAGTGATCGAAAATTAGTTCACTTTTCCTGTATTCTTATAACGATGGAAATATCCGGGAGCATATCTCACACTGACATCAATTGGAATAAGTAGGACCAATAGTGGAGGGAAGGGAAGTGGTCCTTCCCCTGATTGGTCAATTGCTTTCAATTTTCCTTTCCACTCCCCCCAACTTGTCTTGCATAGAATATCTTTTACCGAAAGAACTTTCAAGTGTAGAAATTTTCTAACTTAGGATTAAAATTCAATTTACTTACCATTCAATTTTTTCAGCGTATGACTCAGAATCAAGCGGAAGACACGGCTTTCCAGCAGCAGATGGCGTCCATTTTGAACCGTGTCGACTCGGTTCGTAATAGGCAGTCGATTTTTGATATTGTGAACAATATGGACATTCCAAAGGTGAATAATGTATAAAAATACATTTTTTCATACATCGATGAATTCGTGATTTCTATTGAAACTCGTCTCCAGTCTGTGTGCGTGTGTTGTGTGTTTATATGCTATCATTTCATTCGAATTGTAATGTTCACTTCTTGTCCATATTGCCTTTATTAAGCTGTGCAGTATGAACGGTGATTCACTTCCATTCATTTATTTTCGAAAAAATCGATTTTTACACTAAGTAAAAGTCATTGTTGAGAGCTAAGTTATTCCGCGGTGTACCACCGTGTCCCTCACTTTTAGCCACTTCCTCCTCTACCACATCGTGTCAAGTTTAGCTTTCCAAACTCGGTTGTTTTTGAATGTACATTCAAATTATTTGTAATATTCTTATTATTTTCATTAGTAAATATGCAAACTCCTGTCAGTGTCAGGTCATTGACGGCACAGGCGAAGAGCTCTTCACAAAGTGGTTTACCACAGAAAAATCAAGTGTTTCACATGTGCGTCACCCATTTAATGTAAACGCTATGTGTAATGAGTGCGGTCACGGTAAGCACAATTGTCAACCTCACAGAACGAGTCCGAATGGATGGCGCGTTTCGACAAAAAAATAACTGTGGTTCTTGAAGAACGCAATCGTGCGATCGCAATGATAGGTACACAAAGGGTTCGCGACGCGTTAGCAACGCGTGTGTTGTCCTAAAAGTGAACTGGCGCTGTTTGACATGACCACGGCATGGTCCAGGTTGATCCGGGTATCAAATACCGTATGTTATCGTTAATGAGTTCAATGAAACCTCTGGAACGCGGTTGACTGATGACGAACTCCTCTGGAAAGGGGGGTGGGGTGAAGAAACGCTGACCCTCACACATGTGGGCTGGTCGGTCTTATGAGCAGAATAAGCACTCAACCGCGAGCCGATCCTCTATGGGATATGAACAAGCGGAGGAGGGAGCGTTTCTTGTCAAGGTAATGATGTAAGGTCCCGATTCGTTCTTTTACTGTGCACTCATTTGGCGCTCCTCTGTAGTCAAGATAAATCAGTAAGCGCCTCGCAGACGGTTACAGACTTCTGTCAACCAAGGGTTAGAGTGCAAATGGAAAAGCATACGCTTTGTGTAGTATAAGGACTGAACCTTTGAAAAGAAATAAAACGAAGCAGAGATGTTGTATTAGTGTGCATGTGTGAGAGCTAATAGACAGCACTACAAAAATTGCCTAGCCCCCTACGCTTGACAGAAGTGCTGTGACCCTCATACGTCCTCCCTTTCAAAAACGAGAAGAGCGTCGGGTGCAGACCATACACCACAAGTGACGACGGCCTCCAAGTAAATCTGGTTAGTAGTGGTTCATAGTGATAGCTGATTTTTGGTAAATGATAGTTGTAATTAGTGACAACTGATAGAATACAACTGCAACAGGCTAATCATTTCATTGGCAGAAAACATTTACATTTTGTGGAGGCCGTCGTCACTTGTGGTGTATGGTCTGCACCCGACACTCTTCTCGTTTTTGAAAGGAGGATAGATAGATTTTCATAGCTTTTATGTCATTGTTTGAAATGGATGTGAAAGGGAATTCTGACAGTGATGTTGCGGGAACGCTGTTTTCTGAAGACAAACAGGTTTTTTGTGTCAGTGTTCAAAATGGGTCTAGAAGAGTCCTATTTCGCACAGTGACACCAAAAAAAAACCGAATTAGCCGAGGTTGGTTGAATACTGACGGAAAAGCTTGTGTGAGGCGAAGGCCTGTGAATGGCTTGTGACCGGCAATGCCTCTGACCAAACTTCCCGTAGAAATCACAAAGGGGATATTCGTTTCAGATAGTTACATCTTCTTCTTCTCCCTAGCGTTAGTCCCGCGCAGTCGCAGGGTCCGCTGTCTTTGTCAGTCGTCGCCACTTTGTTCTATCCAGGGCATCTTCTGCTGTGGCCATGACTTCAGTGATCCTTCTTGATGACATCTCTCCACCTCTTCTTTGGGGCTCCTCGCGGTCGCTTGCCTTGCGCTTCGAAGTCCATTGCTGTTCTTATCGGATGATCCTGTGGCCTCCTTAGCACATGCCCATACCATCGCAGACGCTGTTCCCGTACCTTCAGCTGGACAGGGGCAGTCTGCACCGCTCTGACATCCTCGTTTCTGACCCTGTCCAGTCGCGTCCAGCCGCAGGCCCATCTCAGCATCCTCATTTCGGCGAGTGAAGCTGCCTTTCGTGGTTCTTGTTCAGGGCCAGCACTCGCTGCCGTAGAGCATCGCAGGCCTTACCACTGTCCGGTACACCTTTCCTTTGAGCGTTCTGGAGCACCTTCGATCGCAGAGGATTCCAGTGGACTCCCCCCCCCCCCCCACTGATCTTTACGGTCTGCGTCCACGTCACTGTCCGGATAAGCTTAATCGCTCTCCAATGGTATCCGTAAATCTTTACTCTTTCGATGTTTCCCCGTGTCTGTCCACGATCGAATATGTTACCTCTTCAGAGCTCAGGAACTTGGTCTTCTTGACATTCAGCCGGAGCCCGCCTTCTGCCAGCACTTTCTGCCATTTCTGCACCTTGCCCTGTAAATCTTCTCTGGATCCGCTATCATGGCGATATCGTCAGCGTAGAAATTCTCAGTGATCCCTCCAATAGATCCTTGTTAGAGGATCTGATGGAGGGATCACTGAGGATTCTTTGACATCCAGTGTTAGAGGACGACGAAGGGGCTCGGGCTGATCCTTGGTGCACCCCAACCGTGATGTCCACTTCCTTCGTTAGGCCATGTGGGGTGCGTATGCTGCCTTAGCCCCGTCGTACATATCCTTCACCAGCGAGATCAGGTGTTCTGGCACGTTCCGTTCTCTGAGTGCTCTTCAGAGTGCTGCTCGCGGTAGACAGTCGAACGCTTCCTTTAAATCTATTCTGTGTTCCCTAGTTTTACTGATGCTAAGATGTGAATTAATATAGCGCACCTAAGCGTGCAATAAATAAATAAATAAACAAATAAATAGTTATGGTAAGCTAGGTAGCAGGCTGGGCGCTTTCCTCGATACTTCTCCATCACTTGTTTAGCAATGAAGATGAGATAGCAATGGAGATCCATTTCTGACATTTCAAGCAAGTCCTGATCTGTTCCTGAAAGATCTGAATCAACTCCCTCATCATCGAGTCAACCCACTCTTGCAGGTTCTATGTTGAGGAACTGTTTTTTGAATGTTGTTTGTTTTTGTGTAGATGAGCCGGGTGATTAGTAGTGTAGGCTTACGCCTGTACCTCTGGGACCCTTGCCGAAGCTTAACCATGCCTGCAAAAATTGCAAAAATGGTTCTAGTACCAGCGTCAGGCCCAGGTTGACAGGCCGGCTGATGAAGACCCCAGTCACACCAACCATGTTAGAAGAAGCCAGTTCGAATAGGGCTCTAAAGGGTCGCTAACTGGGAAGTCCCGAGAGGTTGCTGATCTGATGACGCGCAGAAAGTCCTATGCCTTCAGGAGACGCGATGGAAAGGTGCTAAGGCCAGGGAAATCGGGGAAGGTGTCAAACTCTACTACAATGGAGAAGACACCAAGCGGAACGGTGTGGCCATAGCGGTAGCGGAGTCGCTCAAGGACTATGTCTCCGCTGTGAACAGGATCAGCGATCGGATCATGGCTGTGAGGATAGACACGAAGGAGGGGTACTGGACAATACTCTCCGTGTACGCACCGCAAAGTGATGAAGGCGACTTCTTGAACCAAGAAGATGTCATGGGATCGATTTCGGAAGGTGATTACCTCACCATAGCATGGTCACGTCGGCAGTGACAGAAGAGGCCTGGAAAGGGTGCACGGAGGTAGAGGAATAGGAACGAGGAACGCTGAGGGAGAGAGGGTTCTGGACCTGGCTACAGCCCACGACCTGGCAGTCTGCAGCACGTTCTTCGCGAAAAGGGAGACTCAGAAGGTAACCTACAGCAGTGGAGGGAGACAGACGGAAATCGACCATGTGCTGGTAAGAAGATCATCCCTCAAAACTGTGAAGGACATCAAGTACTCTCCTGGCGAAGAACTGGCTCCCCAACACGGGCCCCTACTAACAGACCAGAGTAAGAGCCAAGCGGAGAATCCGATGGTGCACCGAGCGGAGAAGGGTGGCCACAAACGAGGGCTAATGGAAGTTGATCTATCACATCCTAGCGGTCCACTACAGCGTGCAGCAGGGTTTAGGAACGAGGAACTCCAACGAGTCCTGAAGAGGAAGAAGAAAGCATAAAAGCGCCGGCAGAAGACACTTAACCCCGAGGACCTCTATGGCAGCAAAAGTTGCAAGAGGCTTGCCCAGGCTGTCGTCGCTACTTCTAATGATGCAGTTATGGACGCTTTGTAGCGGGAAGCTGAGACCGAATTCTCGACATTAGGTGTGAAGAGTGGAAGGAACAGCGACGGCATCATCCTGAAGCAGCCAGCTGAGAGTCAAGAGCAGGTGGATAAGAGAATGCGTGCGTACTGAGCGAAGAGTCCAGTTTTTCTCGGCTGAGGACAGAGAAGGAAGGTCCGCCATACTGTAAGGAATGAATGAAAGGCTTTTGGGAAGGCGTAGCAATAGGGGGTGGCCAAATGGGCATAGAAGCGCTCCGCGAGATATGATAGGATAGGATGGCTCAACCGCCTTCTGGAACATGGTACGAAGGAAGGATGCCGATGCCTGGAGAACAAGCACTATCGTCCCCATCTTCAAGCAGAAGGGTGACGCGATGGACTGCTCCAACTACCGCGGGATCAAGTTGACTGCTCATACAATGAAGCTGTACGAGCGACTGGTCGACTCGAAACTGCGGGAGCTGGTCCCGATCTCTCAGGAACAGTTCGGGTTCATGCCCGAAAGGTCTACAACGGATGCCATCTTCATCGCAAGGCAAGTGATGGAGAAGTATCGAGAAAAGCGCCGACCCTGCTACCTAGCCTTCCTCGACCTGGAGAAGGCGTTCGACCGGCTACCGCGAGCAGTGCTATGGAGGTCGCTTAGGGAACGAAACGTGCCAGAACACCTGATCTCTCTGGTGAAGGATATGTACGAAGGAGCCAAGCAGCTATACGCACCCCATACGGCCTAACAAATGGAGGTAGGGTCTCGGTTGGGTGCCCAAGGATTAGTCTGAGATCGCGCTTTCTCTCCCTCCTGAACCCTAGATGTCATGGCTGGGCCATGGAAGCTCTAGGGCATCCTTCTACGCTGTGGCGAACATCGCCTGATAGCGGATAGCATAGAAGGACTCCCAAGCAAGGCGCAGCAATGGCAGGAAGAAGGCGGAGCTCCGACTTAATATCAATAAGACCAGGTTCCTGAGATTTTGAGAAGGGTGCAGAGGCGGTCGAGAACGAGCATGGAATAGAGGAAGACTTCCGATACCTCGGGTGCGATCTAGGCCGCCGACGGTAGCGTGGATCAGGCAGTAAAGGCACGAATCAACGCAGCCTGGATGAAATGGAGGGAGTCCACTGGAATCCTCTGCGATCGTAGGTGCTCCAGAGCGCTGAAAGGAAAGTACGGACAGTGGTAAGGCCTGCGATGCTATACGGCAGCGCTACTGTCCCCTGAACAAGAACCCACGAAAGCCAGCTTTACTGCGCGGAAATGAGGATCCTGAGATGGGCCTGCGGCAGTACGTGACTGGACAAGGTCCAAAACGAAGGATGTCCGGTAGTGGTTCATGAGAGTGAAGAATACAGTTAACGAAAACAGCGCCTCCGATGGTATGGAGACGTGCTAAGAAGGGGATAATCTGAAAGGAATGGCAATGAACTTTTTTGTTTATGAAGGTTTTTTCTTTCTTAATTTTAAGCGCGGCAAGCGGCCGCGAGCGCCTCAAAGAAGAGGTGGAGAGGCGTCACCAAAAGGCTCACTGAAGTCAGGGCCAAGAAAACCCTGGATAGATCAACGGACGACGGCTGACAAACACAAGCAGACCCTGCGACTGCGCGGGACTTACGCTAGGGAGAAGATTATGACGATGGGCAACAAAACGACACTTCCAGTTTAGAAAATTTAGAGCGCAAGAACATTTATAATAAATATTTATAGATCGATGATTTTGCACAACATGAACTTGATATCAGCTTCAGTTTACAAACCTGAGAATATATGAAGTTCAAATCAGTCATGTATTGCGCAATGACAAAAAGTAACCAGCTAATGAATTGATAATTCTAACTGTACACCTCGTAACAACAGCATGATCAACAGCAAAAATAGCAACATCAACAGGATTGTTCTAAGCTCTAGAAACACTATACTATAACTCTTATTCATTTCTCAACTTTGAGCTTAAAGCAACAAACCCAGATGGGTCGTGTCAAACAGGCCATTTTTCAGGTCGGATAGTGGCCCGCGAAAATGAAAGTCGCGCCGTTGTCACGGCTCGACAATGGCACTAGAGCCTTACAAAGTGAGCTAATGAGGGTTAATATGAGCTAATGGACGAGTTACCTCGCGCACACCCCACAACGTAACGGCTAATTAAAATATATGTGCGGGTTACTGGAGCCATGGATCAAGCAAGTTCAGGCAACTCGTCTGACACGCCCCTCTTTCATTTCAAAACGCCTGAGAGGGATCCTTATTTAAAGGCTTCGCCGACGGTTGGCCTTGCTCTGTTTCATTTTTGGTCAACTTAGCATCCACAATTTTATTATCGAACTGTTACCCTACCAACTGATCCAGAGTTGTTGCTTTAAGCGCTAAACATTTCTTGAAGCCTATCCATCTTAACAATACGTCGCATATCAAATTTTCGAAGATTAATATTCACATATGCTCCATCATATAATCGTTCGGAGAAAGCTCGTCCGGTTGCCAGTGCGTGCATCGCACCCCTGCAATAAAAGACTTTCGCTGAAGACGAGATTAGCACTACACCAAATAGTTTCAAACCCAATGTAGTAAAAAACGTTTTAAAGGCGGTTCAAAATAAAAATCCAAGACTGAAGACTAATCCCGACCAGAGACGTTGAGAGGACTTGTACAAACATCCTTTCTCAAATGTTGTGGCATCTTTATTTAAAGGTAACAAGATAACTGGGCATGAAATCAATGGACAGAGAGCGTCCCTATAGTTAGGACTTCTGACCACTTCGTGGTGGGTCCATATGGTACCATTTCACCTCATTTATTTTGCATTAAATTCACACAAAACCATCGCAGTCGCTGCCTTTAAACGAGTCCTCGCACATAAATTGTGTTCACACCGATGTCGGTCCGCTGAGCAAGGGGAAGGACCAACCAAATTCATTCACTACTTGCGCTTATCTTTTCGAGGCTGATCACATCAAGTGGAGGGTTTAACCACCCAACCAAGAGCGTATTACAACCACTTATGAAAACGTGCTAAAGCATCTCGGTGAACATGATATCAACCTAGTCCTAGAGTCGCCTGTTTCTACTTTTCTATTTTATGAGAAATTATCAAGGTTTGGCATGAGTCCTACTAAAACGCAGTGAAGTGACGGAACTACTGAATCTGAAGTGTGCGATAAAAAAAGTGGCCCACTCAAGATTTCGACACTAGAAAAACTATGAAGAGGGACGGTTATAACACAACACAAGCATGTCATTCATTAAAAGTGACAAAAAAAGGCTTAGCACAACAAACAGTACAGTCACCCTTCCTTCAAAACAGGTGCCCCACCACTACAAAAAAAAAAAAAAAAAAAAAAAGACGGAGGCCTACCTGCCACTAAATCCACACATCATATAAGATTCTTATAAAGAGGATGTTCGCCGATTACTGGGGCACTGTCGAAGATGTTCACGTCCTGGAAGCCACACCAAGCTGACTTGATCTGAAACCTCGTTTTTTTTATTAACAAGAAACATCTAAACAGAAACCCGATAAAGCAAAACAGACACAGACAAGAACAAATGCGAAAAATCTATTCATTGTTCAGCGCTCCATCAATTTCATTTTAACATTAAAAATAAATGAAACAGTTCAAAAAGACACCACGGCACGAAAGCAACGATAATTAAACGCTCCTAATTTTTTGTGGGCAGCTCGATCAACTCCCTGCAAAATGGAACCGCACAACGAAGCAACTTCGGAATCAACTCTTTACTTAGGGCTCACAAACGTAGGGGTGGACAGTGTTTGCTGCTAAAAAACAAGTAAATCAATCCCAACTAGAATGACACGTCACAGCACCGCCAACCTTAGAAAGTCATCAGATCCAACTACTACAAAACGAAACATGTCAAAAGCTGCAACATCTGCTAAAAATTCACGAAAGCAACTCTTAACATAACAAGGGATGTCAAAAACCCAGACCACCCCTTGAGATAGACATTTTTTTGATTTTCTGTTCTTTAACTGGATGAAATTCACTGAGTCTGTTCTAGTAGGAACAGGGTGAGCATGGGAGGAACCGTCTGTGCGCTATAATAATTCTCCAAATTTTACAATGTTTTTCTTAGAGTAGAGCAAACGATGCCTTAAAACTGTTAGAAATTAGAATATAAATGGAAGGTACTTGTTCGCTTAGCTCGTGGTGATCAGTACGATGACGTCGGGAGGAAAGATCCCTAGCAAAAGGGGGCAGAAAGGTGTTGGCAGTACTTTACTCTGGATTTAGCCCTGATAGCTATCATCCTTATTCTTCCACAAGCTGAAGGACCTGATTACTACGGATGTTTGTTTCGCGCCTTTGAGCTGAGCCGGGTCGAACTTCTTGTCAACGGATGCTGTGAATGCACAGATATAATGAACACCATTTTAAGAACTTGGGAGGAGCAGGATGTCAGATCGAAAGTTCACAACGCGAAGATCTTGAGCCATCTTGGGACCACAACACACTACAGCTCGCAATGTGCCATCTTTTGGAACAAAGTCGGAGAGAAACGAACGCAAACGTAAACGTGAGGAAAGTATGAGGCTATACCATGACCATATCAGTTGCTTCAAGTGATTTAGGCTGGGAACAGTTTTTCGCCTGCACCAGCATGTTGCCGTGTAAACGGCTCATCCCGAGACGAAACGGTCTGATCAGTGTTCCATTTTCTATTAACTTCATCAAGGTTCGGCATCGCGATGGCTCCCCCTCCTCTACTCCCGTCTTATGGTGCCTTACTTATGAATAGAGAAGACGCCTTCTGACTGAGCTAGAATATTATCACAGCAAATTATTGAAAAAGGGCCCTGAAGAAATTCGGCTAACCCTTTACCCAAACCCGTGGTGATGGTCTAAAAATCGTTACCACTGCATATTCTGCATGCTCGAAAAAAATGAAACAAAAATTGATGTTGGTCGTTACGGTAGAAAACGCATTCGGAAATGAATCAAAACTATTATCAAGAAAACCGCACCTTTGCTGATTGGAACCCAGGCGTCCTCTTAACCAGAATTGGCCAAATCTTCTCATAAAACTCATTGTAGTCAACCTCGAGGGATTCACTTTCATCTCTCCGATCTTCCTCCTGTGATAGAACTCCTTAATATATTATTTCGTGTATTAGACTGAAGAAAACCTTACCACTGGTGGATTCCTTCCCACAACAAAGGTATTTCCGACATCAATTTGACGGCAGTGAACACCACATGGTTCAACAAGGGATGGCATATCCACTGGAACGTCAGGCGCATGAATAACAAAGTTTGTACGCCTTCTAGGACGCACAGGGACAGGAACAGCCAACAATCCTTGTCCTTTCCCTAAACTTCCACCATACAACGACTTATCTCAAAATGTTTTGTACAACCTTCATCACTTTAAAAAGCCTACAATTCCACTATGCTAAAGGATGTACCTCTTCAAAAAAGCCGCTGCACAAACTCCCTACTGATGGATAAATCCGTAATTTGCAACCAACGAGCACGAT
>MU869175.1:28735-39259 GCA_036418205.1 Ostertagia ostertagi
AGCGAATCGCGCGATTCGCAAAGTCTGACATCGGCCTTCCCAGACGCTAGGGAATCGCGCGATTCGCAAAGTCTGACATTGGCCTAAGTTGGCTGACAACCCAGAAGCGAGCGAAAGAGGTGAAGAAGATTCTACTGAGTCACCGGATTAAAAAGGATAGGGCCAATCACCAGCGTAAATCTTACTTTTTAACTTGTGCGGATGTAGCCTTATTGCCTCACTTTTCCTCATACTCCCTCTCTGCGAGGTGAGATAGAAAGCTGCCTTTGACACCTGTACAGCTCTGATTTTATGCCACACATCGATTCAGGTGCCAATTATCCTGGCTGTTACATGCAATTGGTGCGTAATAACCTGCATGTCTTTGAGGAGACCGGTCTCACCCCGTCCCTCGGCCTGAGACGAGACGATCGTTGGCAAATCGAAGTAGTTTCAGGTGGTGGTCGGAAATCCATGAAGGTGCGCAGAAACAGGATTTGAACGCCGTATTAACACATTATTATATGCGGTGGCCCCACCCTCTCAACAGACACGCGCCTGTCAGCCCAAATCATCGCTTTCTGTATTTCCTTCATATCTGATCGTCTTTAATGACCTTAACACATTCGGACCGCCGTTATACGAGCATCTCCATACCTTTTTCATGTTTTTAAAAAATGAAATCATTAATCTATCAACAATTTTATCAGTGATGATACTTATGTTTCCTGGTTCTGAAAATGAGTGCAAACACTTCAGGAGCATTGAAAAATGCAAATAAATCAGATAAAACTATGATCTTTCGCTTGAAATCGTGCGCCACATGGTGGCGCACGCGGTACGCAATGTGTTAATGGCCATTTATTCCATAATGTTTTGCCTAGTGGCTTTCCCACTTTTTAAAATTATTTTTGATGATATTGATGTATTTCAAATACCTATGGTCCCCGCAGATTTCGATATTTTGAGAAAGCTTTTCACTTCCCGGTCTATCTCTTGCGGTTGGCTAGCTCTTTGCTACTGACGCAATCTTCGGTACAGAATTCTTGTCTTATCCAGTAAGGGGGGCATGTGGTGCGACAGTTCATATTGCATGAAGTAATCCACTTTTTTCAGGGGAGGGAAGCTCCGGGGTGGGTGTAAAAGCTTAAGCGAAATGGTTCACGCACCCCGGGGATTCCCTCCCCTTGCAAAAATTGGAATTTCTGTAGCCGACAAGAACTGTCACACCACATGCCCCCTTACTGGATGAGACCCTAGAGTTCCTATTCGAAGAAAGGTTCTTAAACGTACTGGCTCCAACATTACCGTATACATTCTTGTATGTACATCCTTAGCTTTATGTTGAATTGACGTTTTTATCGTTTTTAATGACCTTAATGACCCTGCACTCCTTGATTACCTCTTGCTGATTCAAGTTCCATTTTAACGAAGATGAGGGTTGAGTGGAGGGGAGCTACACTAAGTGTCAACACACATTAACACGAGGAGTGGCTGGAGCTGTACTGTTTGCCAACGAGCACCACATATGGCAAATAGCGCGTCGCGCCCGGTTGGGGTCGAGGCGGAAGGACGGCGCGGTGACGTGTGGTTTATTTATACTAAACTATTTTTAACAGCTCATCTCTCTGCCCGTCGTTACAAATTCCGTCTACATCACGTGTGTCTCTCAAAGTGTGATTCGGTGAGCTGAGAACTGCTGACCACGACAGGATCGCCCCGGTTCCGATTTGCCGGGGCGAAAATTGCGATTTGTTTATGCGACACATCGAGCATCGATGGCGCCATTAATGCATTTTCTCGGTCTGGTCGTCGTCGTCCTCATTCAGAGCTTGAACGCACTCAAACAAATGAGCTCGTGCTCATCATTTGTTTCAATTTTGATTACCAACGCAGGCCCTCGGGCCATGTTGTCTTTCGGCTGGCGCTACCAATGAGAACGCTTTTGGTCACCGCTAACCCCGCGTATCAAGTGTCATGAGCTGTGGCACTCATCACTCGACCTCCTCCTCCTCATCCACAGAACGACGACATACCGACGCCGGTCGACTCGTTCATTCTCATTGCTACCGTGTCGCCCCGCGTCCTGCTGCGACGCTGACTTTCTCAGGCACTGTACGATGTCGTCTGTGTGACACACGTCCCGATCGTTGATAATTATACCGTGTGCCCAGTTAGATATTGGATTAAAAGTCATATTAAAGGAGGCCTCGGTGATGGCGTATCGTATTAGTTCGGCCGCACCAACGCCACCACCATAGCTTCGCCTTAGCTCAATCGATCGCTCGTCAATCAGCGAATGTTCGACCGATCAAACTCATTCCAACCATTCCCTGTCATCGATCATGTTTGCCTTTTCCAAATTTATCATCAATCTCATGATGGAATTGCTATTTCCTCTCATATTTCCTTGTTTTATTCATATAGAACATTTCAATATTGCTCTGTCCCGGCTTATCATACTGATCTAAATGTGTAAAAACAATGTGAGGCTCCAAAATATTTATTGCAAAAGACTCAAAAACTTTTTACAAAAGATTTGCAAAAGTATTGCAATTGCTTTCAAAAAATTTAAAAGCCTTTTTTGGCGAGCTTTCGGCGCTTAGCGCCTGAAATATGTAAAATGAGGTTTATAGTAAGATTTGTTCAGTTAATATGTTTATTGAAATCATATTATATGTGTAATTTGTACTAAGGTTTGTTCAGAATTTGTACTAAGGTTTGTTCAGTTTCAATGTATTAATTGGACAAATCTTACTATAAACCTCAATTTTACATTTTTCAGGCTTGACGAAGGCGCTAAGCGCCGAAAGCTCATCAAATCCACGAATAGGCTTTTGCAAATCCTTTTAAAAAGTTTTTGAATCTTTTGCAATAAATATTTTGGAGCCTCCACCGTTTTTACACATTTAGATCAGATAGAAAAATTCAGACCTTCGTTTGGTCCTGCCTTCTTATCATTTCATCTTTCATGTACCTCCGCCCTCCGTGTTTTTTTTTACAATTTTATATTCTTTCTCGGTCGCGAAGATAATGGTCCGATTTTCTGTAATGCTTTTATACTTGTTGTTTAATTAGCTGTTGAGCGATTAAACAAATGAATCAGGCTGGCGTACTGGGAACAGTTTGCCCTTTGTGTTCTCGAAGTTTCACGAACAGAATTCTTTGAAATTTCTATTTTTGTCCGCCAAACTAATAATTGAACAATTAATGGTGACACCTGGTTTTAGATAATTTTCAGCAGTTCCTCTTGGGAAAAGACCCGAGATGTCGTTGCGCGTTGAGAACCAGTTAATTGCGACTTGAAGTCTATTTTTCTGCACTTGTCAGGCACATTTTGTCGCAGGAATTGTCATCGTGTTGAACCTCTGAATATATCAATTAAGTAATTAGAGCCTACACCTCTCAACTAGTTTCCTCAAGTTTCAGCCAACATTTTTGACCCTAAAAACTTCAAAAATTCCCATCTTCATATATGTTGTTCACACCAAAGTTTACATGGCCATGAGTATTCAATTTCGGGTCTTTAGCGGAGGGGGGGGGGAATGCTGTTGCAATTGTTTGTGATGATCTCAGCAAAAGGAAACATTTGACATTTCACATATGCTGAAGCTTTTAGGCAAATTGGAACAAAACAATTCAGGCGGGGCGCTATCGCAGTATAGGGGGCATTGTGATGGCAATGCACTTAAAACTGCCCTTTTGTTAAAACACTGTATAACATGTCCTTTTGTTAAAAGCGGGACTAAGCCTTATTCAGGGCAAGGAAACTCCAAAGTGCTTGAGCCATTTTCATTTTCCTCGGCGCTCCTGCGCGAGCTTACGTGACAGGTAGTTCCCGCCCGCGAACGATGTCTACCTGGATATGTAACTATATATACCAACTCGCCTGCGCCGGTGCAAATTGCGTACCGCAACCATTAACAGTACAACCGTTCCCACTCTTCTTCTATCTGCGTGACACATATCGTAACTGATGTCACCACCCGGTGGACAACCTCGAAAATGCAAGTAAATTAGAAGTCCTAATCAATTTAAACTACACCAGCATCCGACACTATGTTACACTGCGTTCGCTTAACATCATAGCATTTTCTATTTTTCTCCCTTTGCAGATGTTGAACGGTTACCTTGAGATAATTTTCTTACATTACTCGCTACATCAATTGCCGATCTTGGAAACCAATCCAATTCTCTATGGTCATGTTTTACTTTCTTAACTATCACAAATAGGGTCATGTTCTAGCGACTATAAATTTTCTCTACAAGAACACACACGAATGCCAATAGCAATTGATCACCCAGGCAGTGAGGGAACTCGAGGAACGAAATTACTCTTGGCCACCTGAGGTCATATAGTTCAATTCGTCAGAGGTAAATTTTTTCACTGAAACTGCTGGTAGATAGTTGTGTCTCACGCCACCTGTATATGAGTATAGTCTTAGTTGATTTTATTTATGCGCACTTGTAGTTATTTCATAACTAGATTATCTACGATAAAAAATGCTATACGGTAATTCCTGTGAAGAATTGACTTGTATAGCACACAGGAAGCGCATCACTGTAACGAATAGACCCATGATTCATGTCACACTCAGTAAAATCATTCCGTAAAAGAAATCAGGTTCTATTGACCTAACTCCGCTAGAGCGTGCGTTACCGTGCAATTCAATTCTTGATTTCTTCCAAGATGACTCAAAAGTACGCTTCACGCTAACTGCAGGCTTGGAGAAAAGGGTGGAACTTATGTCAATAAAAACTGCTTATACAATCCCCCTAGATCTCCAGCCTATTCAGGGTATCGCCAGCATGGTGGGACCAACAAGCATGGCTTGGCGCTTTTATCGCCAAACAGCTTCTGCGTTGAAAGATAATAGCAGTTCTTTACGTAAGCTCTGAGCAAAAGCTTAACTATTGCGCTATCAATGGGAAAAGTGTTCTTCACGATTCCAATCATTTTGCATGAAATGTTATGTTCAGTGTTCGCTTCCTACTTTTGCTAGATAGGAGATAGGAGTTTTTTTTTTGATCTGATGTTCATATCCACAAATATTCACTGCTGATACGACGTCGAAGATATATGCAAAAAACTGCTAGACTAGATATAAGTCATCTAGTCTTATTATTTCCTCTCATCACAAGTTCTACCCGTAGTTATTCAATCGAAAACAGGGTGCCAACGATAGCGGAACTAGCCGTGAGAGTACTGTAATCGCCTGCTGTACGCAATCGCACGGGCGCAGGGTGGGATATAATACGTAACATCAATCGTCACCTCTGCGCGGTGCACACTGCGTACCGCAACGAGACAGTACGACCCACCATGTTTCTAGCTGGCTTTGAGCTTTCTGTAAAACTGAAATTGATCGTTCTACAGGCCGGGCTCGGATGAAGAATGAGAAGACTAATCAATTCATAACTAGCACAGCTCCGAATATTGTACTGAGTCGAGCCATGCATTTCTCTTTCTCCTCAGATAGGTGACGGGTACGCGAAGATGCTCTACATGTATCGTTGGAAAACATTGCGCGCCTTGGAAACCACTCTAATTTTCCTCATGTCATTTTCTTCTTAACATGCAAAATAGGGTAATGTGCTAGGGTATTTATATTGTTCCGCACTAGAACAATCATTGATGTCATTATGCATTGTACTAGTACAGTGAGGGACTCGAAGGGACGAAGTTTACTTGGCACCCTGAGGGAAGAGAGAGTTCTAATTCGTGAGGTAGTTTTCATCATGAATGCTAGACAAGTTCTCCACACCACGGCACCTGTTTTCGGAGTGGGTAGTTATTAATCGCAATCGTAGCACATCACCTATAGAACATAGAAATCTGCATACGGATGTATCCTTTGAGCCCACTGACTGTGCTGAAATGAGACGCCATACTTTAGATATAGGAACGGATACATTCATTCTTTCTGAGCCGATAAAAGTTATTGACTCCATTGAGATAATCCGCTCGACAGGAGTCGTTGCGTTAACCGGATGGTTCTGCGAATCAATTTCTTGAGGCGCTAGTGAGTGTACTCAAAAGGGGCATGCTCACGCTGACTGAGCCTTGGAGAAGAGGGTGAACTTTGAGGGTAATGAAAACTGCTTACACATCCCCCTAGACTCACAGCCTAGTACTAGGGGGACCAGCAGGGGCGGGGAGGAGCGTGATGACTTGGTGCTTTTATTCGCCAACCTTGTGTGGGATTTTACAGCTTCTGCGGTTGTAATTAAAGCATAATCATAATAATGAGGTCTGTTCCACAAATCTTTAACTATTGCGACTATATATGAAAACGATTCCAATCATTTTGCATCAAATAAATATGTTCAGTGTTCGCTTCCACTTTTGCTGCATAGGAGATAGGAATTTTTTATATCCACTACCACAAATATTCACTGCTGACGTCTCGAAGATATATGCAAAAAACTGCTAGGCTAGATATAAGTCATCTAGTCTTATTATTTCCTCTCATCACAAGTTCTACCCGTAGTTATTCAATCGAACACATTGCCACGATAAGCGAACCCAGCCGTGACAGTAATTGTATATTCGCCTCTTGTAACCGCAATCTGCCCACGGGGCGCAGGTGGGACTATATTGTAACATTCGTGGGAGTAGATACGTAATATCGTTAGCGTGAGGGTGTTGCTGCTGTCAGTTTTTGCGCTGGCTAATCAATATGCAATAATAATGAGCATGAATTAGAGGCTGTTGTATTGACTAAGCTTTTAGGTTCCCAAAAAAGAAACGAATAAAGGCGCTATCACAAGATAAGGGGGTATCCTCTAGAACTAAGCGTAGAAGTGAGGTAGAAACCTTGGAAAAAATGATAATTGCTCATGCTTCGTGAAGTTCCCCTTCGCGCGCTGAGGGCTCGATCCTTTGAACAAACAGGGACTTTTTCGCATCTTCTACATGATTGCACACAATGTCCCCCTTATATTGGCGAATAGCGCTGTCACTTTAATTGGATTAACTGGATCTCGAAAAGAAGACACTAATATTTGGAAGCCATGAAGAAAACAAGAAGCGCAGAAGTAATGCATCAGCTAAATCTAATCGGTGAAGTTGAGTTGTAAGTTCTTGACATTCTTTTCGTTATTTAATGCTTGAAACTTTGACAGGTAATTACAAGACTGCACTGTATGTTTGTCGTCTAGCTACTGAAAGCCTTTTGCACAGAATTCTCTTTTGACCTCTTTTCTTGTCCAGACAAATGTACTCCGACGGAGACAGCAGTCCTTCACTTCGCTATCTATGGTTTTCTACGCTCGATAGAAACGAGAACATTTCTATTTGTGAACGTACAAGTTGACTCGTTAAGGCGCGCGAATCTCTTTCCTCATGACTTGGGTGAAGGCTGAACTCATACTACTTTGTTTGTGGAGCGGCATGACAGTTAAGAAGGAGTATGTAAGAAAAACTGACGCGACCCTTTCTACGATAGTTTCCACTTCAATCGTAAAGCTCTATCGTTTCTGTTTCTTTTCGTACGGGATCGTCATGCTATCTTCATGATTTAAATCCACGTTTGACTGGTTCAATCCGCCGATCCTCGTCGCAGTTTTCGCCTGCAATTCTTAACGCAGATTCGCGTGAATCACGTGAATCACGCGAAACCTGCGACAGATCGCAGTCTCTGACACCAGCCTTACTTCATGGCATGGTATCAGTCCTTGTGATGATCTCGGGAATGACTTCTTCCGTTACAATTTATCAATAACAAGTTAGCGTGGCAAACATATTTCAAAGAGTACGTCACTGTTGTTTATATCGGAAGTAACACATGAAGGATTTGTTCATGTGACGTGAACTTGTACTCCCTGTGGTTCCGCCTTGTTCGAACTGCTGTGAAAGTGGCTAGTTAAAATTAGCAAAGGAAAAAATAGCATCATCGAAATGACAGCACAGGGTGTAATTCTCATATACGTGCGTTTTGCAACAAGTTTCGTCTGGTTAACGAGCATTTGTGCATGTTTCTAGTGCTGTTAACACAACGTTTGATTGTTCATTTTATAGCATCAATTATTTTCATCTCCTCACCCTACCAGTCTTTCATTCCATTTCCTTTTCCTAGTCCTTTTGATACCCCATTTTCATTTCATTTACTTTCATTTGTTGTCGTTATGAATTCATCCTTCCTTTAGGCTGGTGTCAGAGTCCGCGAGCAGTCGCGCGACGCATCACAGAAATCACAAGTGCCCCGATCAATACTGCGAGGTGCTCTCCAATCCCGCCGCCATTTCTGCTTGATGGTGATGGCTGGTTCGACTGATGTTCATTGTTTCATATTCAGTGTTTCAAATGTTCATGGGCACTTGCGATTTTTGCAATTCGCGCGAATCGAGATCGCGGACTCTGGCGCCAGCCTTACTCTCTAAAAAATACCTAAGGCGAGGGTTTATACGGCTTGTAACTGGTACTGATCATCTCTATGAAGTGAAAATTGAGGGTAATATGGCTCAGGAGGGGGGGGGGGGCGAGGGCCAGTCTGTGGCATTGCGTCAGGGTCACAGAAACGTTCAGTTTCAAGACTATCCTTAGGAGAGAAGAGGGATTCGGGGTGCGCAAGCAATTTACATGCTCTCCGTAGTTCGTCTCTCTCCGTTAGGCTCAGTCCTAGTGGCTTTCCTGCAGACTGTCCCCCCCCCCCCCTAGCCCCAGAGGCACACTGCGCCAAGAACGGGAAGCATCTTCATATTTATGACCGAATCGTAGTTGTGTAGACGCGGAATGGCAATATTTCTGTGTGTGGGACATGCCCAAAATGGATGAATATCCTGCATCCACCAATCTTTGCATAAGCTGAGCAGCATACGCAGAAATTATTGGGGCCTCCTGGATGCGAAACCACAAAGTTGTTGATTTCTCCCTGTACAAAGTTTATTTTTGTTGCTGTTATCGGGAATCGCTAGACGTAAAATGTGAACTTGAATGAACCTACCTATCATTTCAAGGCGCTCATATAGTTAAGGGAGGGGGATATTGAGGTGAGTAAACCACTCATTGAACATGGGACTGAGCTTTAATGAGGGAAAGTGGTTCTGGGGGAGATTTATGCAACCTTTTTCTGTATGGCGTTTCTTCCTTTTTTGGGCTTAGCCTTAGTGTTACCAACCAGCGCCCGGTTTGTTGGTTTGGTAATGCCCGGTTTTGAATGTCTAAGGCTGGTGTCAGAGTCCGCGATCCGTCGCAGGTTTCGCTGATTTGCGCGATTTGCGCGATTCACGCGACGGGTCACGGAAATCACAAGTGCCCGATCAATACTGCAAGGTGTTCTCCAATCCTGCCGCCACTTCTGCTTGATAGTGATGGCTGAATGACGACTGCTCATGATTCCACTTGTTTCATATTCAGTGTTTCAAATGTTCAAATGGGCACTTGCAATTTTTGCGATCCGTCGCAGGTTTCGCGCAAATCGCGCAAATCGCGTGAATCGCGTGAATCGCGCAAATCGCGAAAATCAGCGAAACCTGCGACGGATCGCGGACTCTGACACCAGCCTAAGGACACTCCATTCAACCAGGACTCTTCATTTAAACATAATTTACACGAATCCATGTCGACATTAGTGTCTGTTGTTATACTCGGATGAGAAAATGTATCAGTTTTAGGTCGTATGCACACGTTGGAGGGGAATGAGTTATGGAAGGAATGCGTTCGATGGTTAGTTGACATGGGAGTGCTCGACCATCGGATAGCGCCTACTAACTCGATGCTGGAATTTGCCACAATGCTGAGGTAAGGTCCTTGAACTGATGTCGTTTCCGCTTACGAGTGAACTCAACTAATGATCCCTGACTTACTTAACGATTGTTGTTTTGCGGAAAAAAGTAGGTCATGCGACAACTCGTTCACACGATTACTGTCGGCCATCAATTTTTAGTGGAAAGTGTTCGAAAGTGGGCACTGCTTGAACTTCGTGAACCTTGTTCTTAAATTTATAAAGCAATTTTCGAATGCATTCGCAGTTTTTTTTTGAAAGAAGAAGGCTATGCTGAGAAAATGATATTCTTGGCATCAGTATTGACCCAGTTATTGTTTTTGCGAGTCCCTAATTCAAACGCTTACAGGGATGGTGTTCTATTGTGTCGTCTATTAAACGAATTATCTCCCAACTGTGTTGAGGAGAAAGAAATTCAAAGGCGTCCTCATATGTCAGAAGTGAGTTTTCCTGTTTTTTTTTCTCGTTTGTTGAAACTTTTTTTGTCTCAAAGTTCATTTTTCTTTCTCACATGTTATGGTCAGAAATCGTATATGTGCTGTAAGAAAGATATTGAAGATGGTTAATTTCAGTTTACTTGTCATAAAAACATATGCCTATTTCTTGGTGCCTGCAAAACTGTTTTTAATCTGAAACAAGATCAAATGTTCGAAGCTTGGGAGCTGTTTCGTTTACAAGACTTCGCGAAAGTGCTATCCGTCCTTTCCATGTTGTCCTACTCTGAGCCTGCATTAGCAAAAAACGTCAGGTATGCTCAGTATCTGCCAATTTCTTTCATTTATTGCTTGATTTCGAGAATGTTCATTTGAGCAAAAACACC
>MU869175.1:42839-53071 GCA_036418205.1 Ostertagia ostertagi
CGCCACAAGGTGGCGCATGCGAATAATACACTGGCCGTCCGTTACGTGTTAACGGAGCAGCTAGATGTTCTCATTAATTAAGGCGTGGGTATGGGATGTTGATCGAGGGAAGGGCAACCCCGAAAGAGAGGGCGCACGAACCGCCCACATTTAGAAATTGATCTTTTCATCCTCACAAGCCTCTGAACACATTTTCCCGGTCTCCAGCAACCTCAGAATGGAGTCATGTTTTCTGTCAAACTCCGTCCACTTTGGCGCACGGCTTTCTCATTTGGTATTTGATCTCTGCGAGATGCGATTTTCTTCCTTGCGAGCCTCTATACACTCTTACCCCTTTAGTTAATTCGGGAAGCAATTTATAAATTTAATGGCAACACCGTCTACTTTGTGGCACGGCCTACACTTCATTCACTTGAACCCCCCACCCTAGCTTATATCCACTTTTCTCCGGTTTCTGACCCACCACGGCATGTGAGATCTTCCAGGGTTGGGGTTTTCTGGACTGCAGTGGCGAGCCCTTCACCGCGATGCAAGCCTGTTCTTCGGTTCCTTGGGGGCTCGGCGTCCCTTTGTAGAAGGCACAACTCCCTATCTTCCGCTATCAGAGTGGGGTAATTATTGTATAGGAACTTGAGCGATATTAAGAAATTTTCGCAACTTCCGCCTTCAAAGCTACTCAGGATAGGGTTATGCGAGCCAGACTTTCCTGGGTGAGATTAAACTGTGAGTCCAGGATTACAGAAGTGCCGTCGTCGCGGCTAGAGAATGCGCGACCAGAGTACTAAAGCCCTACAGCAAATCTGAGCAAATGGACAAAATTCCTCGAGCTCACCCCATAGCATACAACGTGGTACGACATAGCGGCTCATTCCGATCGCGCAAGTCTGTGGTTCATGGTCGTTGGGTGTATTATTGTAGAAGGGAATTGTTCTACTCTAATAAATACATCGATTGTTGGCATGCTGCCAATACGTTTTGAAAGCTGTAAAATAAGGCGGTTCAGTGGTTGTTCTTCGGATATATCACAAATACTGCCACGCGAATACGATTTTTTGCAACTGCAGCACACCAATCCGCTACAACTTTATCCACCAACAAATCGTCTCGCCAGAATCTCAAACTTGGGTAATTAAACGATATCTAAGTAGATCAAAAGTTATGCGAAAACATAAAAAAACACATGACGTACGAAAAGTTCAAAATAGGACATGAACTACGAGTATTTATATAAATCCTTAGTAAGAAGGTTGGAAATAAGTGAGTACAACGAAAGCAAGCTTGAATTGAACAACTATAGAAGTATGGAGAAAAACCCTTCTCAAAAAGGCACGAAAAGGCACAAAAAAGAGCTCATCTTGAACTACGATGACAAAAGAGAAAGTAGGACCTACGGATGCGAAGCTCAAGATCTGAGAAGAGGAACTGGGGATGAACTAAGGTTCTTACCCAAAGGAAGAGGGAGAAAAGAGCCCCTATGCAGAAAACCCCGACAAAAAGGAGCTGTGTGCAAGGCCCCGCCCCCCTTTGCAGCTTTTGTGCAAGCCTGGTGCGAGCGTGATGAAAAGATAAGCGGTAACGTTAGCGTGTTGCGAATTCCTACGTCAAAGCGTTTATCGATCGCAAAGCTGCGATATAAAAGTTCAGAAATCAAATAAATAGATAAATAAATAAAAGAATAAGTGAATAAATGAAGCTCGTCAAGCACGCACTTTTCTGATCCCGGTGTGGACGAGAGGGTATCGGCCGTTTCTTTTTTGCCCATTTCTTTTACCAGTTATTTCCGCGCCCCTCTTTATTATTGAGCTCTGTACCCTACCAACTTAATCCTAGGTCTGTTGCTTCAGGTTGTTTCAAGTTAATATGAATGCGACGCTCAAGATATGGCGCTGCAACAGTTCCTTGTACTCTACTTCACGTCTTAGTGTTCTCATTTTTCCTGCTACACTGAAAAGGCATCCCTGTAGTTAACGAAAGAGGTGATAAGGATCGATAGCAAGCTCTGAAAATTTCACCTTAGAGAAAATTGTGCGCTAGGATTTGCTAAGGATGTTGTAAAAATTGTAGCATTGTAGTCAGTGAACACGGTTCTAGAGAATTTGAAGAAGACAGTAAATGGTGTAGCAACAGCATGACAGTAACGGGTTATAGTAAGGGTAAAGTGGAGTACATAATTGCATTTAATACTGTTGGTCAGGAGGAGGGTGGTTCTAGGGTGATCTAATATGTGGAATGGTTGGCAATGGTGAGGATGCATAGTAAAGCTTCGTCTCCAGAGGAAGCTCCAAAGAGCTCCGAAGGAGCATGCTGCCCTGAATAGGGTTTGATGAACAGCAAGTTATTTATTCTTCTTTATTATCGACCTTGGAGACTAAAAAATAGACCCTGAAAACTTGTTTGATTATGCCGTGATTAAAGGGACACGGCACTATGAAAATGGGGTGACTGTTGTATAGGAACTTGAGCGGTATTGAGAAATTAAAACAAAAGAATCATTGAAGGCACTTAAACTATGAGACTCACAGAGGAGTGGATAGCACTATGACAAAGAGTCACTGGGCGCCGAGGTGAACGAGCAAGAGAGCACAAGGAATGTACGAGACACAGACGCCTTGTTGCTTTGACCGTTACATTGTGAATAGCAACTGCAAACGACTCCATCCAATTGACAACACCCTAGCTCTCTTGATGCGCACGTTTGAGCCGCGAGCCAACATTTTTCTATTTACTTCAGTGAGCAGCTTTATCCTACTCGGGGATGAGCTTGATTCATTGCTCTATCGTGAAATGCCAGCATCGCCCACAGATGGTCTCAAAAGTTGTTTCCGAGATGGGAGCAGTCATCTGTGTTCGCACTATCAGGGAAATGGTTATTTGATATCATTGTTGTCTCTTCGAAGTTGTGGTTCACTATGGCAGCGCGTTGTATTTTCGGGGTGTAAATTTTAAGTTTGATTGCTCGTTGGCCGATGAAGTAGATGCTCCCGTCCAAAAAATTAGATTTGGGACTATTTTCTATCGATTTTCTTATTTTTCATAAAAATTGGTTGAAGTTATGGATAAATAATATATGGGGGCTAATTTTTGGAGTTTCCATCAGGGTGAATATCGCTCGAGGATTCCTCAACGGCACGTCGAGGATTTTCGCCTGATCAGTTACGTTCTCCGCGCGGACATTCACACTCGCCATGCGCGAGCCGTCTGTGCTCTCCGCGCGTACGTTCACTCTCGGCACTACTCTCGCACAGTACAGAGCCATGGTCGAGGATTTCCTCGACCGTTATTCACCTGGTTCCCTTTCACTGAGTATACGAAGGTGCCACAATCAGTAATTATCAGGGAGAATACGAATAACTTCAGCCACAAGCAATCTGTTCCCCAAGTCATCCACTAGGATTATCTCCATGATCGTGACTGTGCAATGCCCACCAACAATGTTTGCAAACGTTCACTGAGAACGACATTACAAGTTAGGGCGTGCTTCACCTGCAACACGTTTCGATCTTGAGAAATTTCCTTCAGACATCAACCTTGCCTCGGGCTCTTTATTGTTGTTACAATTGGGGGATCAACTGAAGCCCCTCAACATAGGCAGCATTGTGGTGATAGTGATCTACTCTGCGATATGTGGAGCTTTTTTTGACGCACTTCGTCACAAACGCTCGTAACACGACAGTGTTTATCTCCTTCATGACGTTGCTCGTCCACACGGCGCTAAGTGAGCCTGCTAAGACCGATGACAGACTTTGCAAATTGAGCGATTAGCGCTAGCGTCGGCGGTCGCGTTGCGGCATCAGTCAATCGAGCGATTTGTGGCCGCGATCGCTCGATTTCCGAAGTCTGACATCGGCCGAAAGAATTTGAAGCTTAGCTAAGAATTGCTGCTCCACCCAGCGTATTGTTCAGGTCAAGCACTAAATGAAAATCACGGTAATTCAAGTCTTGAATGCCTTCATCCTGGCTTGTAAGGAGTAAGAGGACATAGAACTTGCTCAGAGGTTGATCAATCCCTTTTTGGGATGCGGCACGCATTCTACTTCCATTTGTACATTCGCAGTGGCTTTTTGAATGCGATGTGGCCTATACAATGACTTGCGGGGGCCAGCCGATGTACAAGTCAGTGTTTTTATCCTCCCAGACAAGTCTGGTACAGTTAACCAACCACGGAGAGATGCAATTCTTGGTTGACCCGGACTATGCACCTACCAGGGTTCGATCCCCGGACCGCGCGCATGATAAGCAGCGCCATTTTCCACTACACCACTTCCGCCCATATTGCTGTTCTAAGACGAGATCGTTCGCTATTTCGAGTTGCAGCCGCCCACTTTTTAAAGATGGTGCATTGAGAAGCTACCTTGGAGGCAGGTGGTAGCAGAGATCGTGAATATACAGTTGATCGGACATCGTAACAAAAACTAAAAAAGGATTGAGTAAACAAAAAGTTAAAAATATTATTTTGGATTTTGACTTGTTTTGTTTGTTAACTGCTGTTTTAACGCCGCAGTTCGCGTTGCGAATGTTTCACAAGAATGCTGGGTTGTGAACAAAACTTTCGCCCCAGGCGGGACTAGAACCCGCACCTCTCGCTTTCCGGGCAAGTGCGCTACCAGTTACGCTACCGGGGCACCATTTCATTCCAACTCAGCTTTTCATGGTATACGTACCATAGCTTTCAGCACTCACACGTCTAACGTGTTGAGCCGGTTAGCCGATATCGGCAATGACCGCGAGGCTGAAAGCTTTAGCAATGAATTTTGACTTGTTTTGTTTGTTAACTGCTGTTTTAACGCCGCAGTTCGCGTTGCGAATGTTTCACAAGAATGCTGGGTTGCTAAAGCTTTCAGCCTCGCGGTCATTGCCGATATCGGCTAACCGGCTCAACACGTTAGACGTGTGAGTGCTGAAAGCTATGGTACGTATACCATGAAAAGCTGAGTTGGAATGAAATGGTGCCCCGGTAGCGTAACTGTAGCGCACTTGAGCAGGGTGAATATCGCTTGAGGATTCCTCAACGGCACGTCGAGGATTCTCTGCCCGATCAGACACGATCTCTCGCGCGGACATTCACACTCGCCATGGGCGTGCCGTCTGTGCTCTCCGCGCGGATGTTCACTCTCGGCACTACTCTCGCATGGTAGAGAGCTATGGTCGAGGATTCCTCGACCGTTATTCACCCTGCTTGCCCGGAAAGCGAGAGGTGCGGGTTCTAGTCCCGCCTGGGGCGAAAGTTTTGTTCACAACCCAGCATTCTTGTGAAAAATATAATTAAAATTGTGTAGAACTTTCCCAGGTCATTCTTTTCATCCTAATATTTATCATCACCTTTTGTCTTTATAATTCAGATGATTATTTGACACGTTGACGACAGCCCTCTATTCGGCACCTTTTTGTTTATTTTTTCACAATCGTCATAACTTCTTCAATAATTCCACTACTGGTAATTGATGCACAGTTTTTCGGATAAGATAATGCATGCACACTTTTGAAATATGAAAAATGCCAAATAAACGAAAAAAACTGCCAGAATCGGGTGAAATTCTGACGCGCATGCGCGTCATGCTGTCGTCAACGTGTTAATCGAAAATGGAGGTCAAACCCTAGGATATACGAATATAGAACCAAGGGAATAGAAACATGTTTTTTTGTATAAGTTGTGTAAGTGTTGTTCTTCTAGGAAATGATCAAATCGACGCCGATCGATGCACCTGATCGAAAGTCGTTGGAGACGGCAAAGGAAGCAATGGATGATGTGAATTCCTACGTGAATGAGATGAAACGTGACAATGAAACAAGACAATTAATTACTGAAGTTCAGAATAGTATCACGGAATTGACCATGGTATGTTTTATCTGAGCAGTTTTATATGGTTCATTTACATTTTGTTACATATTCATTTTTTATCATTGAATGGAACTTATTTTACAACCTTATAATTTTTATTGTTATTTCTCTTCTGTTTCCCGCGATCGTATGTCGTGCCGAACCTCTGTAGCATTTGTAGCGACGGCCGAAAAAAATTCATACGACGTATTTTCTGATGCTTCTGATGGTATCTGTTGCCGGATTTTCTTAGTAATTCTCAGCTGCGGCGTGCCAGCTCGCAGTGAACAAGCAATGTTTTCTGCTGCCTTGACCCAAACATCTCTTTATCATTGGTATGTAACCATGCGCTGATACCTCCGCCATGTAGAGGAGGATCGAGGAGATATCACGTAGGCAAACGGTTGTGGACTTTTTTATTTGGAAAGAAACACTTCAGCATGGACGTCCCGGCGTCGCTAGCGCCGCGGCACGCCCATCCTCGCCGTCCAAGCTCCTAGCCGTTCGGCACAAAGAGCGTTAGCGTTGAAGAGGGCAGCACCGATGAGAGTCGCATCAATGCGGAAATAGGGAAAGGTGTTTTCCTTCATCCCTGCACCAATGACCACCTTTACCCATATTTCTAATGGGTTGCCTTTTCATCGTAAATTCTGTGTGTGACGAAGACTTATGGATCAGATAAAACACGAAATTAAAATCAACATTTCATACAAACATGTCTGTGGATGCTACTACTCGATGCCCATCGCCATAGTTGGCCGCGCTTATGCACCGCACACAACTGCTTGCCCGTAGAGCAATTGTTTGCGATTCTTGAGTCTAGCCTTCATTATACTCTATCTGGCCACTTTTCTTCGTTCCTTTCTATTTTTCCACTCACCGTATGCTCCCTTCCTCTCTACCAGTCATTCTTTGTGCTCTTTCTTCTGTGTGGCTGCCTGACGACCCTGTACGATCCGATTGGGACTGCGCTCATTTAAAAGTCCAGTCCACCCGAACGCATGTGTTCCCACCGTGAGCGGATCTTCTTATTCGGCCTGGTAACCTGTTGCACAGCTTACCATTTTTTTGTACCTGTCTCTGGCTTGTCTTTGAACCTACATGGAAATTTTGCCTCTGACCGCCCATAAGAATACGTGAGCAAGGCAGAGCCCCGCCTACCTTTGGTGAGACTCCGTTGCTCTGTATTGTCTTGTAAACCTGCGCTTGTCTTACCTGGAACGCACGTTTCAAGATCTTTGACTTCTGGCTCGCGTCCAAGGTTATTCCTTTGCAATGTTTCCCGCATTTTTGAGAGACAACAGCATCAGATCAAACAGCCAATGACAATCTTTCATCCTCAGTACGTGTCATGTGGTCGTAATCTGCTAACAGTCTGTCCTATTAAATTTTAGTGCTTTCGAAGGTTGTATATTCGTACTTTGTCACTGTCCTGTGTCTATATTATTTGTCTAATGAGTTGTTGTTCGGTTTTGGTGTTTTCTGATTGCTTGGCTGGTCGCGATGGTACTTGATTAGAGTTTTTATTTTCTGCTCGAGTCATTCTGTGATATTTTGCAACCGGTTATGCTTATACCATTGCCAGTAATACTGACGCAGTTTTAGAATCTCGTCAAAAGCGACGACTGAAATGTTTCCGTGCCCGACGCCCAACTTGACGTAAAAGCTTATCATCTTGTTCCAGATTGGGGGACGATAGGTTGGTTACTGATTTTGAATGGCAGCGACTTCACTTGCCAAAGAGATACTACTGTTTGGTTGACTGTTGGAGGGACTCTGTTTGTGCTTGAGTCGGCTCGACCAATCCATAATGAGAAAATGTGTGAAAAGCCACTCCGCGCACGGCTTACTCGTAATTTCTTGGAGTTCAACCGAGCTCGCTTTTTTATGCCGAAGGGCTTCCAAGAACCTTTCAGTGTCCTAGCGGCCAACTGTAGATTTCCATAGCGACTATGTAAGTGGATTCATCGTTTTTTTTTCTTCGCTGCGATATTAATTGAGGCCTGCGTTCAACAGGCTAGGGTGCTAAGCATCACGTGCTTTGCTTCTCAACGTGATTAGTGGTAATATATATGCCATCACGCGTCCTTTGAGTAATTTGCGCATGGCCTGTTTATATGCTTACATTTAATCTGTTGGTTTCAGCTTCTTTTTATGTATATTTATTTTAATTATTATTGTTTTTGTTTAATATTCCTCTCAGTTTTTCTGAACATATGCTGAATCTTATCAGTCAATTCTCAGTTTTATGGGCTTCCTTTGAGCATGTCCTGGCAATATGCTCTTTAATTCCAAGTTTCCAAACTGTGACACACCACGATTCTCTTGCAACTAAAGAATGTGAAAAAGTCTCGTAATAAGGGCTATAAGAATTACAGCAGTGCTATTCCTGTGATATCAAGCCATGCTGGCGGTTCTGTTCGAGGATTAGTAATTTTATGTATACCCGCTGCAGGTTTCTCCGTTTTTCGTAAAAAAAAATGCCCGACTGGATCCGGATTACGTTACCTAGCAATCATGATCGAAATTTTCTATAATATCGGTTCAATATAAAAAAGTTATGGCTGGAAAAGTGTTTCAACGAAGATATGAGTGTTACCGTAGCACCAGGAAATCAGCTAAAGCGACTCCTAAATTAACGAATTTTAGCCGGAGGATGTCACACTAATGGATTATGGTCGATTAAATGCTGACGGCGAGGTTCGGTTGGCGGAATCGACGAGTCAGCAATGTGGGAAGATGAAACAACGTCCACGTTTTCATTTTCGATAAAGTGCTAATCATCTGTAAAGCAAACCGGGTAAATACACTTGAATTATTCCGCTGATATGCTTGTCTGTGATTTTTTTTTGAGAAAATGTTCATTTTCAGAATAACACTTATACTTACAAAGCCGCTTATATTGTTTCCGAACTTCATCCAAGTCTGGACAATCCAATGCCTGATGGGAAAATGGGGACGATATCGCGGTTAGTTTTTCGTGAACAACCACTTGTACATAAGCCATTCACAGCAACAACCCCAGATGAGGTAGTGTCGAGCAATCTGTTCTGTGGGTGGATGGAGTAGCCGCGAGTATCACAGTTGTGCCGTTGTCGCGGCTCGAAAGTGCGCGACAATGGCGCTAGGGCCTTAAAATGAGCTAATGACGGCTAATGTGAGCTAATGGACGAGATACCTCGCACACCATTAACATCATGGTGAATCACGACGCAGTCGAGCGCGCGCGTTAGTGGAGCCATGGAGCAAGTAAGTTCGGACAAATCATTCGGCTCGACCCACCCTCATTCAAGGGAGAAAAAAAGAGAGTTTTTGTTTTAAGCTTTATCGGCGGTTTGCTTTGCTTTTTTATTTTAGTTGAATAGACATTCACAATTTCGTTACCGACCGCAGTTCCTCCACCAATTTGATGTGGGTTGTTGCTTCGAAGGTTGCTTCGTTTTGTCCTATAAATTTGATTTTTTTTTCAGTAAAATCACATCCGCCAATCAACATTTGTTGTATTTGGTACGAGAAGAGCGGGCGTGTTCTCAAGACTCGGTTAGGCACTTAACCCTGGCGTTCAAAGTTTTACAACAACGAGAAAAATGGCTGAACCACTTTGAATTAGCCCGGTAAGCTGGTCTAGTTCCTCTGTTTTACTCTGCGTTCACATATATCTAAGTAGTATATTAGATCTTCTTCAAGGAGTAACGTCTTGCCGGAACAAGTAGAAGGAACCGGTCACAAAGTGCATTACAAAAGTTTTAAAGTAGACGTGCCTTATAAATGCACTGTATGCGAGAAGTTTCTCAAAGGACTCTTCTTCCAGGGCTATAAGTGTGAAAGTGAGTTGTTTTGAAATGCTAGCCACTTCTAATTTTCTGATTATTTGCTGCTTATTTCCAGATTGCGGAGGATTATTGCATAAGGCTTGTATAGCATTACGGCCGTGTGTAGGTCGACGTCACACAACTTCGGTTTCCCACAGCAGCTCATTCACGAATGGAACTCAATGGAGACAGAGCTGCTATGGATGTGAGTAGTTTTCAGTTGTATGTGCTGCTTGGACGAAAGTGGTGTAGGACCAAGTGG
Source organism: Ostertagia ostertagi (assembly GCA_036418205.1). Lineage (NCBI taxonomy): Eukaryota > Metazoa > Nematoda > Chromadorea > Rhabditida > Trichostrongylidae > Ostertagia > Ostertagia ostertagi. The sequence goes on from MU869175.1 coordinate 52,732, forward strand.
CGCGCTCACCACGCGAGCGGTCCGGGGATCAAATCCTGGGTCGTGAGTCGCCCGGGCCAACCAAGCCTTCCATCCCTCCGGGGTCGGTTAATTGGTACCAGACTTGTCTGGGAGGATAAAAACACTGACTTGTACATCGGCTGGCCCCGCAACTCGCTGTATAAGGCCAATCCCATTTTGAAGGCTACTGCGATTCCGAATTGAAGTTGAATGCTGGCGCCTCCCAGAAGGAATTTGATACCGGATGCTTTATCCGTTATCCTTTATATGGTGATGGCGTCAGCTATCATAGAAACTTGTCAGCTAAAGGAAATAGCTCAGCGTTTCAGTTTTTATGTCG